>VTPC01090128.1:53174-302047 GCA_011009095.1 Ignelater luminosus
GTAAATATTTTGTAGGAGTCAAGTGACGAATTTGGAAAATGGTTATCAAACATATCTTCATAAAGCCCTTGTCGTTGGAACGGTTTCCATATCGAGATTATGAGCTTCAATAAAATTAAGATGTGGACTGGCCTTCATAGGGAACAGTTTAAAAATTTGTATGGGACTTAAGAAGTGCGAGAAACAGATCTCAAAAAAAAGCGTTGTTTATGTTGCTGATGGTGTTCAGAAAAAATGCTTCTCAGGACGTTGTAGGAAGTCCTTTTTGGAATGGAGCAATCGCTAGTTATTCATGCAATAGGGTTTGTAGCGATGGCTCCTCTTTTATAATTCGTGCCCAACAATCTTTGTTATTAACATAAAACAAGAATACAACTGCAGAATCATACTGTTTCGGTATTTAACGGTCAGCCACCAACAGGTGTTCCAGTTGTGTTCGACTGCACGTATGTTTACATCGAGAAGCCTTAAGACCACTTACATCAAAAGAAAACAGGTGGATTCATAAGAATTCTAACCTTCACAAGATGATGATCTATTGTATGTCGGTCTGATATATCTTGGTTGCAAACGGGCCATATTTTGCAGACTAGGACAATAAGGATGCTACAATTCTTAAATCAATGTTGAAGAATCCAGTTACGTTAAGTTTTTTAAAATCAGTTGATTATATGGTTGGTTGTATTGATTAAATAAATGCATTTCTATCTCTAGTTCACAAACGGCTGGGCCGATTTTGATTTTTTTTTATGTTAAAGATTGAGAATCTTATATCCTTTAAAATGATATATCACACATTGGGTAGTGCCATTTAAAACTTAGGGAACGGGTGGTTGGGGAGAGGATGAAAGTTTCCCAACTGACTAGAGTAGGTTATTAAATATCCTCCTCCGAAACAAAATCGACGCGTTTCAGCGGTTTTTATTAATTTTACTAATTAAAGAGTTATTCAAGGCGGGAAGTTTTAAAATGATCACCCTGTATAATATACTTAAATATTTCGTTAGATACATTAATTAGTTGATAATCATAATTTTTTTATTTATGAAAAGTTTGTTAGTGTGTTGCACTTACTTTTTCTTTCGTTCACTTGTTTTATAACATGTGCATTTTGTTCCTTACTCTTGTGACGTTAGAACGATTAGTAGTAGCAGCAAGGCTCATCTAATTGGTAAATTAATGCGAAAACAATATTATTTTTACTATTATTTTGAAAATTGTTTTTTTATTTTCATATTTTCCTAAAAGATTAGCGCTTCCTAACAATGCACTGTTAACGTTTAAAGTTCTGCAATAGTTATTCTTCCATGTACTTCTTCAAGGTATTTATTTACATTTCTTGAAACAATTTCTGCAGCTCAAACTACGAGGAGAATTATAATGCGTCTCGTTTAGAAATGGGAATTACTTTTTACGCACTACTGACCAATTATTTGATAGCACTTGCGTCTTACAATCTCAGGTAGTAGAATTTATCCCGAACAAGTCGAAAGTCACTTAATAACTTTCGACTTGTTATTGTCACATAATAACAACCTTCGACTTGTTCGGAATAAATTCTGCTTCCGAAGGAAGTTAAACTCAAGTGTTTTTTCACAATTGGTAAAATGTCATTCCCATTTCCAAGTGAGACTATTTGTTTTTTATTTCTATACTTACGTATAGTAATCTCCACCTCAGGTTTTTTCTTGACCTCTTTGGCTACCACGTTGTTATTAGTAAGAGGTATTTGAGGTTGTTTTTCCTTTTTTCAAATATTCCAGTTTATTTATGAAGGAAAGCGACTACAGTATTATACAATTTTCTTTTCATTACTATTATTAGTACATTATTATTTCAAATGCACACATGACTACGATGTGTATCGTGTGGTGCCTAATCAATGCTAGTGTAATAGCTTACATGAATTTCAATTTTATAGACGGCTGCGACGTGTAATATGTTTTGCCTAATTAATGCCTGCATAAATACTTCATTTTAGTTTTGTTGGTTTTGTTTCTTTCCAAATACGTAGTAGACTGTGAAATGCAATGCGGGCTGCCTAACAAAGACGCTAGCAAATATGTGTTATGTGTGTTGCCTAGTTTCGTATCCCAGAAAACGCTCTTAATGCCTAATGTCCTTTGTAATATTCAGAATATTCAACAATTAGTTTTTATTGTGTAATCTGCAATCTTTATTTAAAGTTCTAACAAAACTCTTGCTAGAGGATATCAAAATTTACATTATAGCTAGTTAGAAAAATGTTATATCTTTCTACGAAATTAGGAAAAATTTATACATAACTCGCTGGAAAACGTTTTCATACAAGGGGGATCTTTTCCATTGTATGAAATATGTCGCTTGCCATGCTCGTTATGTAAATGATTATAGTAATAAATGACTTAAAATCAGTATTATAAGCAAATGCTGAGTTAAATCTTGGAGTCCTTTTTGGGTTTATTTACGTATTGTTTACTGTGTGTTTCTAGAATTAAGCCGTTATTTAAAGACAATATTTAGGGTTAATTCTTCGTGTTTCTTTTTTGCTGTTGATTAAGTGCATTGCCAACCACTACATCAGAGAATTATACAGAACGTTAAGATAATTTATGGGAACTTTTTTAAAAGCTTATTATACACCTGTTACATAAATAATCATTTTGCTTTTCTTATTTGCTCTTCTGCATCTAAAGCAGTGCTTAGGTATGAGGGAATTAAATAATTATACTACTGTAACCTCTCTGATTTATTAAATTACACAAATACAGACTCTTAAATTAGAACTTTTACTGCTATCTGTAACTAAGTGATTACACTAAACTCAATTACTGACAAAATCAGAACCTTAAAAAGTCAATAACAGCAAACGTACTTACTAGCTAATAAAAGGATTAAATAATATAATGCTTACTAAACTAGGATACAATTTAGCCAAATTATACATAATATTTAACAAATTAAGTAGTAAACTGTTTAAAGATCTTAACACTAAAATATTGCACACATAAATCACAGAATAATAAAAAAAAAGACATCAAGATAAACCTGTATAGCATATTGCATAATAATATTTTGTTATTTTTATACTACATTTTTTGGTTTCTCTGCTCTGAACTTGCAGTAAGTTTATCAGCTATTACATTTGCTCCTCTTACATATAATAATTTTTTCCACTTTGCTATGCCCCTTCCGAAAAGCAGTTAACACTGCATCATTGCCCTTATTATCAACTGCGTCCGTATTTGCATCTTTGTCCAAAAGCAACTCGGTCATTTCGGCATATCCTCTCTCAGCTGCATAAATCAAAGGAGTCTTTCCTGCTTTATCTCTAATTTCAATATTTGAACCGTTTGTTAAAAGTAATTCGACTATATCTGTATAATTGTTCCATACTGCCCACAATAATGCATTACATCCTGATTTATCTTTCGATTCCTTATTAGCTCTTTGAGATAATAGAATCTGTACCAATGCTTTGTGTCCATTCTGAGCAGCGTAGATTAGTGGTGTCTTTCCTTCTCTGTCTATGACTTCTACTTTGGAACCCTTTACAAGCAATAATTCAACAGTATCTGTGTGACCATTGATAGCGGCCCACAGTAATGCAGTACATTGTGATCTATCTTTTGATTCCGTATTAGCACCCTGAGATAACAGAAATTGTACCAATGATTTATCTCCATTTTGCGCAGCGTATATTAGCGGTGTCTTCGCAGTTCTGTCTGTGACTTCTATTTTGGAACCCTCCGACAGCAGTAATTCAACAATGTCTCTGTAACCATTCCTAACTGCCCACAATATTGCATTACACCCTGATCTATCTTTTGATTCTGTATCAGCCCCTCGAGACAGCAGAAATTGCACCAATGATTTGTCTCCATTTTGCGCAGCGTATATTAGCGGTGTGTTCCCATTTCTGTCTGTGACTTCTATTTTGGAACCCTTCAACAGCAACAATTTAACAGTGTCTGCATGACCATTCCTAGCTGCCCACAATATTGCATCACTTCCAGATCTATCCTTTGATTCTGTATTAGCTCCTTGAGATAACAAAAATTGTACCAACGATTCGTCGCCATTGTGCGCAGCGTAGATTAGCGGTGTTTTTCCATTTCCGTCTATGACTTCTATTTCAGAACCCTTAGAGAGCAATAATTCAACAGTGTCTCTGTGACCATTCCTAGCTGCCCACAATATTGCATTACACCCCGTCTTATCCTTTGCTTCTTTATCAGCTCCTTTTGATAAAAGTAATTGGACCAAAGACATGTGCGCATTTTGGGCAGCATAGATTAGCGGAGTCTTTCCATTCTTGTCTGTGACATCAATTTTCGAACCCCTTAATAGCAACAATTCAACACTGTTTTTATTACCATTCCACGCTGCCCACAACACTGCATCCCTACCATTATTATCTTTCAGGTCCAGCTTTGCACCATTGTCCAAAAGCATTTTAGCTACCTCCGCAAATCCTCTTTCTGCTGCATATATCAACGGAGTTTTTCCTCCATTATCCTTTACATCGAGAATTGATCCGGATAAGAACAGACGTTTCAGAATATCTGAATGACCATTCCATGCTGCCCACAGTAAAGCATTCCGCCCTGACCTATCTTTTGCTTCTTTATCGACTCCTTTTGACAAAAGAAATTCTACTAAAGGTGTATGTCCTCTTTCAGCGGCATACATCAACGGTGTTTTATCCACTTTGTCTCTAACATTTATTTCAAAACCTTTTGATAGTAATCCTTCAACCGTATTCATATAACCAGACCAAAAAGCCCAGAGCAGTGCATCAGCTCCATTTTTATCTGTTTTCTTAGTATCTGCTCCCTTCTCGATAAGCAAATCTATTAAATTAAGGTATCCTCGCCGTGCAGCATAAATTATTGGTGTTTGTCCCTCTCCTTGGACGGCTTCTATATTTGCACCTTTTGCCAGAATAAATTCAACAATACCGGTGTGATTATTCCACGTGGCCCATAGCAGAGGGGTATTGCCTAATTTGTCTTTTGCTTCAATATCTACACGCATATTTACCAGATATTTTACCGTATCTACATGTCCAGTTTCAGCAGCATGTATCAATGGTGTTTTCTGATCGTTACTTCTAACGTCTATTTTTGAACCCTTCGATATTAATGCTTCAACTGTATCCGCAGACCCATCGCGAGCTGCCCAGAGCAAAGCATTACCCCCGTGTACATCTCTTTTCTCAATATCTGCTCCTTTATCGATACACAAATTTACTAAATTTGTGTGACCCCGTCGTGCAGCATAGATTATCGGTGTTTGCTTTTCGTTTTGGCCTGCTTCTATATTTGCACCTTTAGACAGAAGAAATTCCACAATACCAGCATAATTATTCCATGCGGCCCATAGCAAAGCGGTGTTGTCCGCATTGTCTTTTGCTTCAATATCTACACGCATATTTACTAGATATTTCACGGTATCGAGGTGACCAGCTTCAGCAGCATGTATCAATGGTGTTTTCTTGTCGTTACTCCTAACATCTATTTTTGAACCTCTTGATAGTAATGCTTCTACCGCATCCGCGGAACCATCGCGAGCTGCCCAGAGCAACGCATTACCCACGTGTACATCTCTTTTCTCAATATCTGATCCCTTATCAATAAATAAATTTACTAAATTCGTGTGACCCCGGCGTGCAGCATAAATTATTGGTGTTTGCTTTTCGTTTTGGACGGCTTGGATATTTGCACCTTTAGACAAAAGATATTCGACAATACCAGCATGATTATTCCATGTGGCCCATAGCAAGGCGGTGTTGTCCGCATTGTCTTTTGCTTCAATATCTACACGCATATTTACCAGATATTTCACGGTATCGAGGTGACCAGTTTCAGCAGCATGTATCAACGGTGTCTTCTTGTCGTTACTCCTAACATCTATTTTTGAACCTCTCGATAGTAATGCTTCTACCGCATCCGCGGAACCATCGCGAGCTGCCCAGAGCAAAGCATTACCCCCGTGTACATCTCTTTTCTCAATATCTGCTCCCTTATCGATAAACAAAGTTACTAAATTCGTGTGACCCCGGCGTGCAGCATAAATTATTGGCGTTTGCCTTTCGTTTTGGACGGCTTCGATGTTTGCACCCTTAGACAAAAGATATTCGACAATACCAGCATGATTATTCCATGTGGCCCATAGTAAAGCAGTGTTTTCTGCATTGTCTTTTGCTTCAATATCAACACCCTTATTTACCAGATATTTTACCGTGTCTAAGTGTCCAGTTTCAGCAGCGTGTATTAATGGTGTCTTTTTGTCGTTACTTCTAACATCTACCTTCGAACCTTTCGATAGTAATGCTTCAACAGCATTGGCAGACCCATCGCGAGCTGCCCAGAGCAATGCATTACCCCCGTGTATATCTTTCTTTTCAATATCTGCCCCCTTATCAATAAACAAATTTACTAAATTAGTATGACCTCGACGTGCAGCAGATATTATGGGTGTTTGTTGTTCTCCTTGATCGTTTTCTAAATTTGCACCCTTAGACAGAAGAAATTCGACAATACTAGCGTGATTATTCCATGTGGCCCATATTAGAGCAGTGTTGCCTGAATTGTCTTTTTCTTCAATATTTTCACCTTTATCTACTAGAGATTTTACTAAATTGATATGTCCATTTTGTGCGGCCAAAATTAGTGGAGTTTTGCCATCATTATCTCTCTGAACTGATAACGCACATCCCCAAATAAAGCTAATTGTGGTAAAATATTTTAATATCATGTTGATGAAGGCTGTAATTTTGTATATATGGTAGTGCTTAGATTAAAAAAGAATAGTAAAATCTATTTACCTGTACTTAAGCTAGAATAACACAATAGTTTAATCAAACTATAAAATTCACGTTTATTTGCACTGTTGACTACATACTAAATCAAACTACACATATTTACGCTTTTTTCTCTGTGGTATGTGTTGGACTGGTTAGTTATTTTATTCAGATACTCAAACATGATATTACGGTTCAAGAAGTCATAAGCGTACTGGTGAGTTTTAAAGCGCAAATAGCGGTATGAGTGTTTTATATTAAACAAACGGATTCAGAATAAAGCACGCCTATGTTGATCCTCAGGTTAAATAAATACTTACATAATTATTGTGGCTGGTGGAATTTTGCTTACGACAAAAAAAATATATGAAAGAATATTCCTTTTTTATCGTTTACAAATTGGAATTCCCATTAAATTGTAAACGTCGATGACTACCTACTTCAAGATATACCAGATTGTTAACCTTTTTTTGTTGCTTAGTACCAGCTACACAAGCTGAATGAAGTCGTTTGTCGGTTTTAATAAAAACAATGAAGACAGACTGGCTGACATTAACTTATTTTACTATTAGTGCGAACTGTTATAAAAACTAATCCGGGAAATTTGATGAGGATGATGCACATTAAACAAAATAATGCACAAGCAATTTGAAATTCAAACCGCGTTTAAATTTAAAACTAAATACCTAATATATTTATTACTGAAACTGTCTGTACAATTATATATACTAAATGGTATACATACATAACCACCAAAAATCTTAAAACGTTTAGTTTTCTATTGATAACATAATAATTTATCAAAATCCGTACTTTGCCCTAGTAGTCAGCCGCTCTTCATTTGAAGTTCAATGTCAAGTTCTCGGTAATTAAAATTCATGATTTGTTGTACTCAGCAGTTTAACAAACAAAAATGTTTACGAAGATGTTAACAGGAATGCAAGAGTTTCTCTTTAATGGAAACACTAATTATTATGTTATTTTAATTTTAATAACATTAACATGAGTTCTCATAAGTATTACTAAAATTTGGAAAATAAAGCAACAATAACAAATAAAACTAACTTCCTACTTTTGAGAATTTCTTTTATCTGATCAAAAAGACACTTCTAATTTGAAAATGAGAAATCTAGAATTATAGCTAACGCAAGTGCATTGTAATGCTAGTTATCACTTATCAAGTCATCATAAGATAAAAACTTGTAAATAATGGTATTGTTGTAGTTTGAAGTGACAAGTTATCGGTTTCTTTCAAATTTGTATCTAAGTGATCAGCTTGTTAAAATAAAAGTAAAAACGGCAAATATGGTTGAATATTGCAACAGATTACGAACCCATCAGGAAGCGTGAGACTTATTACATCAAGAGCATCCTGATAGGGCCCCAATCGTAAGGTCTGCAGTAAGTAAAATAATTTCAAAATTTGAAGAAGGTAGAAATGTAAGAGATTTACCTCAACTACCGAAAATGGACGAAGCCATTTCTTTCCTTATCGGGACTTTAATTGTTATAACTGCAGGTGTTGGGCACGAGAAGATTCTCATTGGGTCCAAGAATCTCACAGCCACCGTCAAGAAAAGGTTCATGTATGGGCCGGAATAATAAGATCGTCTTCTAGGACCTTATTGTTTCGAAGGAAATCCGACTGCTGCCAGACATTTGGATTTTCTAAGGTTTGAATTGGTTCCAGCTCTAGCAGTTCTTTCTCCAAATAATGAAGACAATGATTTGCCTCATCAGGATATCTGGTTCCAACAGGATGAGCACCTCCTTATTTTGGGACAGAAGTGCGTCTGTTTCTGGATCTTACATCGCCTGGTAGATGGATAGGACGACGAGGACCAGTTGAATGGTCTGCGAGATCGCTGGAGTGTTTTCTGCGAAAGGATAGTAAATCATTAAGATTTATAGAAGCTACGCTTTTAAAATTAAGCAATATAGTAATTCCAATAATTGATTCGACATTACTGCTTTTATCAGATTTACCACTACGCTTAAATTAGAAGCTTCTAAGTAGTTCTTCATTCTGAATTCTGAAATAAAGTTTCTGTAAAAACTGAACTAAACTATTATACTTGTACATCTCAATTAGGTGTCACAAAACAAACATTTTTCCTGGTCACAACTTGAATCACTAGGTGTCCTGCTACAATGTAGAAAAAGTTACAGCAACAACCTGAAAGGTACTTTCAGAGTGGTAGAATAATGGCTCAGGATTCGCTTCGGATCTTAGTGCTTAGAAGCAAACTCAGATGTTTGTACCTTTTCATGTAATTTGAAATAATACAGCGGTAAAAGGAATTGGAGTTAGAAACTACACGTGTCCCAGTATTTCCCTGCTAGAGGAGTTTTCCGCCATTTACTATTCGCTGCTATCTCTTTTCGCATCCCCTCATCTGTCTATGTTGCGGATGCTTCCCCAGCACCTGAAAATAGGTAACGGTCGTCATGATCCACAAACCCGATAAACCACACACCAACCCAGCATCTTACAGGCTCTCCTTAGCATCATGTCATAAGCAAAGTTTTCGAGAGCATATTGGCAAATAAGTTCCGAGAATTCCTAGACGCCCAACAAGTTTCTCCCTGAACATCCGAGCAAATTTCGTCTTGGTAGATACACTACGAACCTTATTCTCCATCTTCACATCGATGCCGCGGTAGCCTTCAATCGCCAACACAGCATAACGTCCACGTTTCTAGGCATTGAGAGAGCCTCAGTAGCTAACTACTCACCTTTCAACAGCGCCTACAACTGCACCGTGCACTGTTCAAGGCCTAGACCAGTGATTCTCAACTTTTTTTTCGTCACGTACACTTTTAATAATTTAAAAATTTGGCGGCACACGATAAGATAGATTTAAAAGAATTTTACTAAACTAGTATATAGCTTTGTTTGGGTTAAATCTAGAACAAGTCCAGAACTGTAATGGTCATGTGCATTGGTTCAGTCAGTCCCCGCTACGAAGGTAGCACCAATCAAGCTACTTGTCTGACGTCGCCTATGTATGGGTATTTGTAGTGGCGGCACATTTCAAAAATCTCGTGGCACACTAAAGTGCCGCGGCACAGTGGTTGAGATTCACTGGCCTAGACATTACCATGCTTTTGCCTCTTTTATTCATCTTTTACTGTGTGGGACACCCAATTCGCGGAAGACACTATTCTGTGACCAGACCGAGCCCGCAAAAGAAAACCGTCATTCTATTCCGGGAATGGATGAAATTACAACCGAAAAGATTAAATATCGAAATGATCAAGGGAAATAAGAATTGTTACAAATACTAAACCTGATAAAAAAAAAGAAAAAAGAACATCAACGGACTGGTGAATTGGGATAATTCTGCAGCTTTTTAAGAAAGGAGATTGCAGAGAGCGCAAAAACTAACATTATGCATATATGCCAGAATTTTAGAAAATCGACTACGGAAAAAACTAGACGACACTAGAGGAAACACAAAGTGGGTTCAGGAAAATCGAAGAATATAAGACCAGATTTTTATCATGTGACGCTCTTTTTTACTGGTGCTCGGAGGTTCGGTGCTCAGGCTCCATCTATGCTTAATTTCGGTTTTTAAACGAGAGTTCACATTCTTGAATTCTTGCTTGTTCTCAGAAGTATATTTTTCGCATTTTGCCAAAAAATGTTTCGGCGTATTGTAGTTTGCCATTAATGTCACTTTCATTAGATTCTTGCATTATATCAAAGAAACACTGCCGAGTCATTACTTTGATTCCTGAAGGTCCTTAAAAAACCAACACAATGATGCAGATCAAAATTAACGGTTTTGGGGATAGATTTATATTAAAGTTAATAACTCAGTGATTTGGATCAAGTTGGAACTAATTTTAATATTGAATGATATTACAATGTCTGGTCTTTATTGTAAAACAAAAAAAAACACTGGGAAATACCCGGAAGTGTAACAAAACCTATTAAAAGTTTGATGTCACATGAAGAAAGTACAATTCTTTGCATTATCTTTTAAAACCATTATAAAATTTATAAATTAATTGCAACAACTATAATATATACTGAATTACACTATACACACCCGTATCAGAATCCTCCGTAATACACAAATTTATAAGGAGGCGGTTTTGCTAGTGAAAATATTTCTTAACACCTTAAAATTCATATGAGATATTTTTTTGCAGTAACAATAAATTTTATAATTTAACCTTTTGGCCAACTTTTGCATGTAAATACCCGTATGTTCGGCGTGCATTTTTGATATGAAAATAAAAATAAAAATAAATTGACCATTATATACAGAGTCTTTCAGATTTTCTAGTAACTTCGTTACAATCATTATGGAGATAAGTAAAAAGCCAATAAGAACTGGTAGAGAAATACATACATATAAGTTTCATCGATTTGGAGAAAACTTTTGATCGCATAAAAAGAGAAAATGTATGAGGAGTCCTAAGAAAAAGCAATATTGAAGAAGAACTAATTAACTGCATTAAAAGCCTATACCACAACACCATACCTTATATGCAATTAAAAAATGAACATTCAGAAAGCTTTGAAAATACAATAGGATTAAAGCAAGGATGTATCTTCAGTCCAATCCTTTTTAACCTGATTTTGGGAGAAGTGATAAAAAAATAAAAAATAAATTGAAAGCTTATCACGTGGGCTATTGGAGAATGGAAATGAGAAATCTGAGATGTTCTATACAGATGAAATGGCAATAATTGCGGAAAACGAGAAAATTTACAACATAACATAAATGTAATGAATAAAGAGTTGAATAGAATGAACATGAAGATAAACGCTGAAAAATCAAAAACAATGATAATTGGAAATACAGACAGAAAACACAGTATTAATATAGATGGAAAGAATATGGAGCAAGTAAATAAATTTAAATATCTGGATGCAATAGTGAATAGGGAAGGAAATATAGAAAATGAAATTAACGAGAGGCTAGAAAAAACAGGAAAACTATTTAACGCCATTAAGACACAATTTCTGGCAATGAAAGAAGGTCTAAGTCATGTGAAAGCAGAGGTGATTAAGGGGATAGTAAAACTAGTACTAACATTTGGAAGTGAATCATGGACAATGACAGAAAAACAGATATCGAAACTAAATAGTAGGGAGATGCGCTTTTTAAAAAAGATAGAAGGAAAAACAAGAACAAACAGAATCAGAAAATCAAAAAATACTACCAGTAGAGATCACAATACAACAAAACCAACTACGATGGCTAGGACACATTGAAAGAATGAAGAATAGCAGGCTTGTAAGACAGATATATAAAACAAAATAAAGAAAGGAAGACCCCGAAAATCATGGAAGGATATAGTAAGAAAAGCTGCTGAAATTTGAGGTATTGCTTGGACAGATATTCCGAACCTAGCTCAAGACAAAAAAGAATGGAAAAAGAGATGAAAAGGATATGATGCAACTCCACTACTCCTACACCGAAAGGTATAGAAGGAGCCTACGAAAAAGCAATTGAAGATTTAATATTAACTCTCTTTGCAAAACATGACAAACAATGCCTACCGTTTCTGCAGGAGCAGCGTGTTTCCATACTTTTTAATAAGGAAACCCCTGACAAAAGAATAGCGATTATCTCCAAAACCTTTCAAGATAAGTATAACAACCCTATATCATTAAGTTTTTCTTGAAAATCCTTATCTAAATATGGGGTCATATACCGGATGTTCCATTTAAAAAAATTCAATATGGCGGCCGTACGAAAAAACAATTGAAGATTTGTTTTTAATTAACCTTTGCAAAACATGGCACAACATACCTACTTTAAACTCTCCAAATTTCATTTGTCTATCTCTTACTGTTTCTGCGGGGGTAGCGTGTTTCCATACTTTTTAGCGACCCTGTATAGCTAACAATAATAACATATAAGATAATTGTATAGACAAACGATCCGATAATAAAATTCTTGTAAATGTAAAATATAATATAATATTACAAGACAACAACTGATTGATCACATACAAGAGGTATAACATTCAATTAATAAAGTGATGACAAGAAAAAACAGATACTTAACTAAGCAATCACAGTTTCTACTTAAAATCTTGTAAAAGTGGTGTACGTCAATAGTCAATAAATATTTGATTTCTAAATGAACATGTAACAAGGTATAGTATATAACAATACAATATTTAACAGTAATAACGACTTATACGTAACACCAGCTGTGTTTATTTCTCAGTTGCGGTTGCTTTAAATTACGTTTAAATTGATTGAAAGTTGATCCAAAAATGTTAATGTCGGTAGAAATGTTATTATACTGTTTACACATACTGATAAGTGAAGATTGCAAGCAATAATTTGTTTTTGGAGTGTTGTACTGGAACAAAGCAGTTTGCTTGGTTTGACATAAAGGTAAACCAAAATCTGTTAAGAGCAGTGATTTTTGATCATTAATTAATCCATTAATAATCTTATATAAGAAACACATCTGCGCGTCCTGGCTATTTCGAAGCTGCGTTGAGGGATCAAGAATCTTGGCGTTCAAACTCGAACAACTCTAGTCATGATTTCTAACGTGGAGAAGCAGATCGATCCCGAAAATACAATCGCCATTTTATTCAGCTACTACAGCTACACAGCACATTCAAATTCGATCCCAAAGATACCTCTGGGAACTATAAGACTCGCTCCTCCAACTTTCGTCATCAGTCAGATAACTTGGCATGACTTTTATCCCATGCTGAGTTACAGCGACGAGCTGAAGATCTTCTGAGACATCATCTAGCAGCGCAGCGGCTTACTCTCCAGATTCAACGGCGGCACTCTGTCCACCACGAACATTGTTAGACACTTGATTATAACACCTTTCATCAAACCCATGATCTATTATCGTTTTACAAATTTTGACAGCGTGCCATTATATGCGATAACAAGACCCCGACAGAGCAGAAGGTCATTTCCAAAATAATGCTACCCCAGGAGCGTTCCCACCTTTTGGTAGAAATGTGCAACCGGATTGAAATTCCTAGTATAGACCTGTGTTTTGAATTCTTGCACAGGGTGGTAGAAGAAAAACAAAAAACACTTTCGCCATGTCTTCGAAATCCCACTTTTATTTGCGCATAGTAAACCCAGAAAGCAACTGAACTATCCGCCTTCTGTTTTCTAAGATGCATTCGAACCATGAGAAGAAAACAAAACACGTTTGCTAGTACTTGAGGTATGTAAGGGCTTTTCCGTTTTTGAGAAATGTTATTTGTCAGGTAGGCGTTCTGGTGACCTAAAATTGAATGCACTAAACGGCCATGAAAGCAATGCAGTCTCTTATGGAAATCGGATAGGGTTCTTTGATTTCTATGTTGTATTCCAACAAGATAAGATTTATGAATTTGTATCCACGTTTTACATATCAATTTAACTGCGATCATATTAATTTAATAGAACTCAAGGGATCTCCTGGCTAACGTAAGCTAAAATGTTTTCAATATTAAGTATTTATTTGCATTTTATTATGTTTTTGTATTTTCAGTACTTATCGTAAAATGATTCACTTTCAAATATTGGGTAAGGTATCTTTTTATACTGTAACCTTTTTCCGGAAAATTTAGGGCTATATTAGGTTGTTTAAATTTTACAATAATCTGTTGAACCTTTTGTTTGAAATAATTAATACAGTCTTGCACATTTAAAATTTATGATGGTTCTAAATCATATTTTTTTATTCAACCATATCATTTTGATCATTTTTTATACAGATGTTTTTTATTCCAAAGCATGAAAATAAACTCATGTAGTTTAATTTTGGTGTTCTTATCTATATAAGCTTTGTTTTGCCTTAAAAGATATATTTAGGTACCGTATCGACAGAAGTAACGAAGATATTATTTGATTCTGTGTGTAAAGAATTATTTTTAGTTTTGAAAAACGATAGAAAATCTGGAAATTTATAATGTTTATTTTATTTTAAGTTAAGGAATCAATGTAGGTTCCCTGGTAAATAAAGAGAATACAGTTTGACCTCAAGACACGATTTTGTCCATATACAAGGTGTTATTTGGAAAGGAGTTCATATACAGGGTGTTAGCCTACGTGAAGCTGCGTGGGTTGGTCGATGGTTTCTTTCTTTTACTTTCAGCTTATGGCGCCCTCTAGGCATCTTTTTTGGTTTTTAGTTAAAATTCATAATTATTTGGGTTATTTATTATCTTTGAACCCCCCTCCCATCTCCGATTTAGAGCTACGGGATTGAACATCTTCCGATTTCTGGCTTACACGGGATTAGTCCTCTTTTTTAGCTTTTTCCCGTTACAAATTGCCGACAAAATCTGAAAAATTTTCAAAATTTCTTTTTTACTTTAGAATAGTACTCTATACACCAAACAAATAAGAGATACGTATACTTTTAGTTTTTAATATCACCACGGAAAGATGGTCTAAATGGCCGCCGAAAGAACAAAACGAAGTTTGCTGTGGTTATGCTTTGCATTCCCAAATGTTTTTTTACTTTATATACATTGTAAATGGCAACAACACAGCATTGTGCGAGTCTATACGTAACAGTTTCGCCATTATTCAGTAACTTGTTGAGAAATTCTACCAAAACTTTTAAATGGCGTATATTTGTGTATAATTACAGAACATTGCAATAAATTTATCTTCTCAATCAGGATATATTTTGTTTTTTTGAGGTAAGTCATTGTACTTTATTTGATGTATACAATAAAGGTAAATATCCGTTCCTAACTAAAATACATTTTATTTATTTAGGTATTTTGAATTTACTATTCTCATTTGTTTTCTTATAGCTTATTGTTCTTCTTATTTCTTATAAAACTATAACTGATATTGAAAGTGGAAATTATGAACCAAATCTGTTTATTGCCAGCTTAGTAAGCTTATTCACTAACTTAAAAATACCTTCTTGTTTTGTAGAAAAAATAAAATTGCCTTTTCCTGTTATACGATCAGATTAATCCACACACTTTACACAATTTCCTGTTTCAAACTTTACCTTGTTAGAATATATCTCTTTTTCTATATAAATCTAACGTCATAAGCAGCTTTAGATAAAACCTTAAAAAATAAAAATTTGATAGGTGTCCAATAATATTACTTTCTCATCTTATCGGAGTATGGTGATGTAATCTTACAGAGTGATAGATTCAAGCTAAAGATCTTAATAAACATTATGATCAAAAAGGGTTCCGTTATATCTCCGTTTCTGACAGCGATAAAAAATTTGAAGAAATTCTAGAATCGACAAAGAAATTTAATATGGCAACGCAAAATACTTCATTTGTCTGTCGTACATTATTACGAAAATGTTGAAAATATAAAAAATTTCTAACAGAACTTTAACATCCTGTATCGCGATCTTGACCATACTTACTTTATCAAGACTGCAAGTTAACCGTGTTACATACGTAAAGTTGTATCAAACATATGTGAAGTTTAAATGTAACACTGTAAGTACAGAAGCAGCTAATTGTAGATTTACTGTTGCGTTATATACATATTTTAGATTCTAAAGAGGATGCACCTATTAGTTTTAATAAAAATAACCACTAGGTCTAACAATAAAATAATTAGCAGAAACCTTTATGATTATATTTCTTACAAGCGTAATCTAAGTGCCGCTTTACACGATAACAAATTTTTTATAGAATTTGTGAACAAATTTGATACATAAGGTAATTTTTTGTGATAAAAATTCTGTATTTATAAAACATCATGACTGCTCATAATACTTGGACTTGCTGTTGACTGACAAATAAATTTTTGATATTCTTCAATTAACCACCTCATTTCTTCTTATTATTATTACGTTACGTTACGTTTTCGATCAATACTATGGAACTTAACCTCAAACTTTGTGGTTGCTTTGCGCCGGTTTCGTAATAAATTTATCAATATTATTATAGAACCTGTTTTAAAAAATTTGTTATGCAGCAAATTAGATAATACCAAAGTTTATAAAAACTGTGTATGTTATTATTTGTTCACAAATTCTATAAAAAAAATTGTTATCCTGTAAAGCGGCAGAACTTAAAACGTAAGATAAACATGGACTAAAGGTAAATTTCCCAACTGTTATTATCAAACTAACTTAAATCACCCGCTCTATTTTAATTCTTTTTCCAGCTAATCGTAAGTATAGAAGCATATGCAATAGTTGTGTAGCTTTCTCCCTCCAAATTATAAGATTAGGTAGCACTATATAAAATTTACAGATTTTCCGCAGATTTGCAGTACGTTTTGAACATTTAACAAACATGGAATTTACACAATTCTTTTTTGTAGTTGTAATAATTGTATCAGTACAAAGTATACAATGCAGCCATGTATCTTATTACAAAAAGTTGACAGGAGAAGAAGGTAAACTGTGTTAGATATATTGTTTTAGTTAGAATTGCACTAGTGCCCGTTTGTAGTGTAGTAATACCCAAATTAGTAATTAAAATAAAATATTTGGAGATGTTGGCTTAAACATAATCATTTTTATTTTTTTAGCTAAACGTCTCGCATCATGGACTCCAGAAGATAAAGAGCCCATGTGGCAAATTAGCGGACAATTTGAAGGAGATATAATCGTCGAACCGGGACAACGAAATGGAATTATAAACACACGAAGGCGGTGGCCTAACAGAGAAATTCCATATCAATTTTCAAATGAATTCAGTAAGTTACATAATAGGGCTTTAAGAAAGACAATTTCTTTAAAATCAAAACTCGTTACAGCCATTGCTCAAAAAAAGTTCATTGTTGAATCTCTAGAAAGTGAATTCAGTAAAACTTGCATTACAGTAAGACCACGAAAATCAACTGATTCTGATTATGTGTACATAACTGTACGTATTTTCCATTTATCAAATTTTATTCCTATAATTGAATTAAATTATTACAGGGTAGGAATACCGGTTGTTGGTCAATCGTAGGACGTTCTGGTGGCCGTCAACTACTTAATCTGCAGAAAAATGGTTGTATTGGGCGTGGTATAATTGTGCATGAATTTTTGCATGCTGCTGGTTTTTATCACCAACACAGTTCTTTCGAACGAGATGATTACGTTGAGATTCTTATGGAAAATATAAAAAAAAGGTAAAACTTATTTATTACTTTGTAAAATCTGCTTTTTATTTCTATGCTAATTCTACTTTTATAAAACTTCTTTTGAGATTTACTATATCATTCTGTATTTCGATATCAAACTCATCTAAATACAAAACAAATCAAATAATACCATGTGGTTTTATTCAGGTAAAGAACACAATTTTAGAAAATATCTAAATACAATAGTCACCAATTTTGGAGAGAAATATGATTACGGTAGTATAATGCATTATAACAAATACGCTTTTTCGGCCAACGGACTACCTACAATTTTACCCAAGGTAAGTGGTGCTATTTATGTTTGCGAGTCTTGTATGTTAAGTATAATTTTATGGTATAATTTGATTTTAGGATCCAACCGCTAAAATTGGACAAATGAAAGGTATGAGTAAAATTGACATTGCTAAACTAAATAAAATGTATGGCTGTGATCAGTTTCAATATAAACAAGTATAAGTAAACAGAATTACTGTAATAACATTTATAAAATAATTGAAATAAACCAATTAGTCTAATCCACAATGTAGGAAATTAAACAATCCTGAGCTGTTTGACTGATTTTTATTTTTCTCGATGTTCTTTAATTTAATTTGCCGATGTTTCAGTGATGCCGTTGTTAGCTTCACTATCTGTGTTGGTTTTGGTCTGTTCTTTGCTATTATGAACGAAAACTATAATAACCTGTTTTCTAAACAAAAGATATACACTTCTTTTTTTCCGTTTAAAAAGAACCTATGACCAGATTTTACGGGAAGCAATCAGTGGATTTACCCCATATATAATCACTTTGTACGAAGTTTTAGTTATTTCAAAGTATAATTTATTTGCCACAAAATTTATGACAAAAAAGGTGGTAATCCACAGCGACCTCTTGTAGGTGAAAGCCAGACCAACATCGTCTACCATCAGCATGCTTTCAACCCCCAAAACAAATTACCTGTCTGTATTTTTCACCGCCATTTCTAAATCTATTAATTTCTGTCGTATTTTTTTATTCGCACAATACACCTAGATTAGCTTATTATTGGGCGTGGTATTTTCAGAACTCGTAAAGCGTGGTGTTTAATTTATGCATAGATACTTTATATTGCTGTGACAACCCGTATATGGTCTAAATTAACTAATTTTCAGTCAATTTATCACTGATTCAAACTTCTGATCTTTTAATTAGGTGTTTCGAAAAATTTGTGACTTCCCACATTTTAAAATGGTCCATGCATAATTCTCAAAGTCTCTTCTTTATTTCAAGGTATATTTGATAGTCAGGGAGCAAGTACTTTTTGAGATATGTTCGAATAAAGTAGGGGTACTTCCTTATGGCGTTTTTATATAGGAATATCCCAACCTTAAGAACAAGAGCAAACCAGGGGAAATGATATTTTGCATGAGTGAAAACGAGATAACATGTACCAACAAAACTTCACTGGCTAACTCGTCAGGTCATTCTCCAAAAGAAACTACTTATTACTTACTTTGTTAAATTATCATAAAAGGGTTGTATACTCTAAACATATTATTATTTTTATATTCTTTTACTCACTCAGGTAAAGGGATTTAATACAACTGCTGTCATAAATTATTTCTATTATTGTTTTTTAAATGGTAGGTTATCCTAATACATACGGTATACCACAATGGTATGTGGTCGAAAAAGTGCATAATCAAAAATAAAACTAAAAGTTTTGAAAGTTACCACACAACTAATGTTGAGCACCAAGGAATAAAATTTAAATTCTGTCCGTTGTAATTTTGACTCATTTATGTCGGGTGTGTCAATGGTCCATTTGTTGACTTGTTAACTAAAAAGAATTACAAAACAAATTATAATGAAATAAAAATGTAGAAAAATTAAGTTAAATATTTATTAAAAACTTAGCCTATTTTTGACACTGCCAGAAACTTCAAATTCGGTTGGTCTTTAGAATAGCTTCACTTTTTTCTGTTTGTTTTTTAAATAAAAAAAATAGTTGTGGAGATTCTACCATTTTATTTTAAAATAAATTATTATTACTTAGAATACTAATATTAACTTGAAATTAACAATGAAATACAAAACTTAAACTTAATTTATTAGTTCTAAATATTTATTTATGATAATTTTACTAGATGACTTTACAAAACAGCTACTTTATTCTAACTTTTCTTTTTCCGCTCTACGTCTTTGCTTTACTTTTTCTTGTGTTTTCTATTTAAATAAAAAATATTTGGTGATTTGTAAAAACAAAATAACGTGAAAACATTTCACAATGTTACAATCATATTATTTTTAAAAACAAACTGTGCAAGATAATCTTCTGACGATTAACTGACCATTTTTAATAATAAAAATAATTTCTGTAAATTGACGTATATGCAGTTCTATTTTTTTACAACGATAGATAACAAATGTGCCCTCATTTAATTTCCGTGTTTCTAAAAAGGCTTGATCTAAAATGTTAATTATAATGACACACCATAGTAAGATGCAATCTAATTACGCATATGATAGCCTTGACTTTTTTGCATGCTCCTGCTGATGCATAATGTAAGTCAGCAAGATTATATGTTCTTTTACAACGACGCATCTCTTTAATAATTTAATAATTTCTTTTAAATAAATGCAAGTCATTAACTTTCTATAATTCAAACATTCTTTTTGGCTTAATTTCCTATTTTCAATTGTTTATTCTACATAGAATAACAAATTAAAAACTAAATGCATTTAAGATTTAACATTTCTTACAACATAATCCACAGGGTTTCTGTATAGACAAATACAAAATTTAAATACTACACTGACTAAGATTAATTACAACAAAATATTTTAATCGTAGGTTTACAAAGAGTTTTATTATAATGAAGTAAGTATATTATTCAAATTATTTAAATTGATTTGCAGACATTTGAATATTTAATACTACATGATCTATACGTACTTATTTTCTAATATCTCAAAATGTTCATAAGATCTTGAGCTTATCTTTCGCCAAACTTCCGTTTCTATAAACTATTGTCTGCATATTACTTGACACCCTGTATGTGTTTTGAACGCTGACATAATGAGAAATTGGATTATTTCAAGAATATACTAGTCAAATTTTGTTACCATTTTGGACGTTATTAATAAAAACGCGCACTAGATTCACGTTGAGCATTCTGCAGTTTGATATTTTGCAACGGGCAAAAGTGAAAAAGAGGCCTTATGCCCGTTACGGAACTGAAAGTGTTGTGCTCTCAACAGCTCGAACGCCGATGAAGGGCGTGGTTCACAAATGACTTACCTACAGAAGGGTTAGTTAGCTTAAACTTAAAGGAAATCTCAGGTTCTCGCTGTAAATATCACGAAACTATAGGGCGCCAGAAGCCATGAGTCGTAAACAATGTATTTGTCAATGTGGCTTCTCGTTGACGAATACCCTATATATGTGTACACTAAAAAAACATCCTATATATGGGTACACTAAAAAAAGCACCCTGTATTTGGGTACACTAAAATGGTCGCGCTGGAGGTTGTATAATCTGTTATACTCAAAATTAGTACTCAATGCTCCTGCTTAAAGAAAGTCTACACATAAATAATTAACGTGCACAACTAATATGCATCACGATCTTACCGCAGCAACAAAATCCTGTATCGCTTCAACCAGGTTTCAGATGTCGGCAACAATAATACATAAAATTATGAAACACACAAAGGGCGACTCACTTGGCACACCTGCTTTGCTTCAACATCAGTTTCACAGTATTTGATACAATAAATAAACTCAGAAATAATTGAATGAAATACAAATAATTTTACTCTGGTTTATTCCGTACTCAACAACAAGAAAATATTGAAATGGCAATAAATACACACAAATAAATGCTAAACAATTCAACAGTTCTACATTCTTTAAATGTTCAACAGAATTCATAAAACATATCATAAATACGAAGTCAGTATATTATACGCGGAAAATACCACAGTGACTTTGGTAAATTGAGTGTAGAATACAAAAACATTAAAACCAGTTAGTTTTTCAGTAGTGTAACATATCTTTTTTGCAGAAGTATGAATGCCCCTCGCTACATCTCCGCCCATGATAAAGGGCATCAACTACAAAAACTGTAGGAAGGCGAGATTCCAATAGTAGAAACCATACAAGAAATTTCAGCTCAGTAGCGTATGTTGTATTTGAAATAGCAAAGAAACAAAGAATTTCTACAAAAACTTTAACCTCTGGATCTCGAAAACTAAGCGTCTTGAATATTAGTTTATTCAGCAAAGTATACTTACTTTTCAATGTTCTGTCACCTCCCGATGTTTGACTACATAAACCGGAAACACCCTGTATATGTATATAAGAGATACGAGAATTTTCTGAAAATTTCCCAACTTTTCGAAATGGAGAAACATTCAAAATAGCGTCCGAAGAAATCAAAACAAGACGTAGTTTGACTACTTAAAATCTGTCTACATTAACCAATAATTTAACAAACTGCTATTATTGCTAAGTTTTGTACAAATCTGATTATTTTTTGCTTACATTGTAATACGTAATAGGGTAGTCTCTGCTCACAGTGTAGTAATTTTATTCTAACGTTGTATGGTTTTTGGTTATTGCGGGAATTTGACGTGTTCCTATAATGAACCTTGGCTATAAGTAGGTATGTACTTACCTAACTTTTGTAACTATCTTTGTATATTTTGGACGCAATGTTTTACGGAAAAAGGGTGATTCTGCAGAAAATTTAAATAGTTTATTTGATAAATTGTTAAACGAGGATTTTCAGTCTGCCAATTGCACATAACACCAAAGTATAACGACTCTGATGGTATCTTGAAGCATTTGGAAGGAGAAGAGGATGGTAACTTTTTAAATAAGTTGGCATCAAACATTTTGAATGCACTTGCTGAAGCAACAGTAGTGGCAAAAAAAATATTTAATTGCATGGAATGAGGATGATCGAAAAAAACAAATGCTAATACTGTAAAGTGTGCTGTAAAGTGGAAATTATGATGATTTAACCAGATCGTCTTATAAAAGTCCTATCACATTGTTTTAGATGTTTTGAAATGCGCCCCTTTTTAAATATATAATAATGCAGAGTGAACAATATTCAAGACAACAAAATGCAAACAGCAAAACCTTCGAAAATGAGCTGAAAGTGTTCTTAACTGCCCTTTTTATATTAGAATGCAATTCATTACCAAGAAGGTACTGGTATTGATGTTTGAACAGCGATTTAAAAAATATCGCGATTTCTAGAGTAACTGGTTCGGGGAAATGCTGAAAAATGTCCATTTTGCAGAGAATTCAAAGTAACTCAAAATGACGAAATCGAGAAAGTGCGACCTCTTATAAAGCATTGGAATAATCGATTTATGTCATGCATTACTGTCAACCTTACTCTCAAACGCTTAGATCTTACACAGAGCTCAGTATACCAATGCAAAAAGCAGTTTCTGTTCAGATGGCACATACACTTGCGAAACTAAGACGATGGACTTCCAAGGATTTATTAGAAATATTGTTGCCACCTATCTTTTGTTAGCTTAGGACAGGCTTGAGAAAAGGCTTTTGTTTATCATCGAAGTGCCACGTCGAGACGTGGCGGCTATAGAAGCCTTTCTGGCTTCTCTTCAGCCTTGTTAAATGGAGTTTGTGGATGCCGAACGTTCTGCTCGTCCGTTGGAGTGAAGTTGAGATGAGGAGTTTCTTCGTTCTTGAATTTTCTGGCGTCACGGCGGGAGGTGCATGGCGGAGGTTCTTGAGTTGATGGTTGGCTGTAGATTGGTTGGAACTGGTGTTAGCGTCGCAGCGGCTTTCGTTGATTAGTTGGATGTAAATTGGATGATTGGAATTGGCGGACACGACGATGCGGGTTGGATGTAGTAGCGGATGGCGGGAAATGATGGTTGGTGATTGGTATTAATTTGGATATTGAAAAACGGTTGTTTTCAAAACCACAACCCCTACAGGTCACTCTGCGGGAGGATTTGAGAAGGAAAAGGATGGGAAGGGGAAAGGGGTAACGCAGGCGGCAACGGCTGGTACGGGAATTTCACGAAGTTTGGAATACAGATCCGAGGAGCTCCAAGCTCGAGGGAAATGGTAGCAATCTGCCCGCCCCAGGCAGACCGGTCTGGAGGAGCTAATAAAATGGTGTGTGGAATTATGGCGCTGCCCTAAGCCCACCCAAACGCAGGATCACAGCTGTTGTTGGAAGGGGACGCTCGCAATCCGGCTCTTTCCGTCCGGAATGGTGGCTAACGACCCCTGTTGGATGCTTCGGTACTCTTCCCGTACCGGGCATTACCGCGCTGCTTGATTACAGGTCGACCGTCTCGCTTCACACCCGACGCTGAAATCCGTGAGAAAAGGCGTCCATCCACCTCAAATAGAAATTCTCCCATAGTGTTGGTGAAAGCTTCTTCGGCAGTGAGAATGAACTGTGATAATTGCTATAAAATGTATGTATATACTAGAACCAAAAATAGAGTTTATGTTTAAGCTGACTTTTCACCTTGACATACTTTTAGCCTATTCATCTGACTTTCAACCGGTGCTTTTAGAAAAAAATGTATATCAGGTCCATTGGCCAGGGCACTATTAACAACATAGGTTTCCTGGTAGTGGGCTCGACTGTCCTCGCACCGATGTCAATAATTCTTTATTTGTTCTTATACTATATTGTTGTTTAAACCACTTCTAAGCTGTAGTTTTGCATATTCTAAAAGAATGTATAAATTTAATATTTTAGAAGCTTAATTTAAAATGCCTTTAGTGTAAGTTCAAGTTCCAAGTTCAACATTGGAATTTCTGAAATTATGAAAGACGCAAAGTTGATAGTTACGTACTTGGATGCTCAATATAAAGCTAGATATAAATTAAAGAGAAATTCAATCTTCCTTCCTTTCCTTTCCTTTCTTAATTCTTTGATTTTCGTTTTTTGGTAAAAGTTTCCTCATTAGTGGCTATTTTTAAAATCGATAAAAAGTTTCTAAAAGCACCTGTTTGTTTCTAACACATGACGCCTATCTGTATTTCCATTTGACGTTTCGATTTTTCAGAACATCAGGTGCATCTTTTTTTATGAACGTAAATTGGATTTCGCCATTGTTCAGTAGAGAATTTATGTAGATTTCAGCAAAGTACCACTTCAGGTAGTACCACCACCTTAGATAATCGCAATTGAATGTTCTAGACTGAACTGTCTTGCTAGGCACTGCAGATCACGATACCCTATTTTAAATTAGCCAATTGCTACTTAAAAGATAACAGAAACGCTCTCTTCTTGATACTTTCGCAAACGTCTGATTGCTTGCAAATTTCAATTCAGATAAACCTTGCAGATACATCTAATTACGATTTCTGAACCAAACTATTGTAGTTTGTGATAGTCAGTAAGACAGTGCAATTTATTAACACAGACGAGTTACAGCTTCGGTTTTTGAGAATTAAAATAATTAAAATTCAGACGGTTTTATAGAAAACTTTCTGTAGAGCATAGCCGCTTTAAATCAACATCACTGCAAAATAACTTTAAATATCTTTACGTTTCAAGATCTATCGTTTAGGTTAGTGAAACACCCTGCATATGTTAACATTGTTCTATAAAAGTCCTGCATTTTTCAAAAACTAACGACATATTTAAAAAAGCTTTACAAAAATAAGTAGTTACTGATTATTGTTTGACTAGAATATTGATGAAATCGATATTAACTAAAACTGTTTGATCACGATCACGTTTGGAACTTGTTAATGACTATTGAGGTATTGCAATTGATATATTTCACAATTCTAAAGTGTGGCTTGATCTACGTCGATACACAACAAATTTTAGTTTTGACATGCACCACTCTTGTGCTAGACAGCTTTTATTTTCTGTTTTGGAGTGGATTAAATATCACGTAGTATCTCCATCTCTAAAATAGTTGTTTATTTGAAAATACCAATACTATACATAAGTAAATTATTGCATACATTAAGCCATTTCAAATAGCAGCAGAAACTTTTTCTTTCATTCACGTTCTAAATGCAGTTGTACATTTTGTTAAGCTTAATAATATCAATCGGGCTTAGTCTTTGGCTTTGACCAATGGATACATTTGGATCCTACACAATAATATTTAATTAGTCTCACTAACAATTAACTTTAAAAACTTTTGTAACATATGTACATATAATTACCTTTGGCAAAATTGTAGGCTGACCATTAGCCGAAAAAGCATTTTTATCATAATGCATGATACTCCGGTAATCGTATCGTTGTCCAAAGCTATTAACCATGCTAAGTGGATATTTTTCGAAATTATGTTCTTGACCTATAAACAAACAATTTGGTTAAAGCATTTAACTTTCTTAATAAAGTTATTCTTATTACATACAATTAAAACATCGATAAATTGTTTAATCATTTACCTGGTTGAATGTTTTGCCAGTAAATATATACCCAATCGTCTCTCTCGGGTGCACTTTGTTGGTGGTAGAAACCAGCAGCATG
Organism: Ignelater luminosus; assembly: GCA_011009095.1. Taxonomy (NCBI): domain Eukaryota; kingdom Metazoa; phylum Arthropoda; class Insecta; order Coleoptera; family Elateridae; genus Ignelater; species Ignelater luminosus. The sequence goes on from VTPC01090128.1 coordinate 79,490, forward strand.
TAAAAATTCATGTGCAATAGTACCATACCAAAGGCAACCATTTCTCTGCAAGTTTAATTCTTGACGTCCACCCGAGCGTCCAACCATTGACCAACAACCAGTGTTGTTACCCTTCAAAACCAAAGTTAAGCAGAAAGAAAATTTCTATTTGTAATAAAATAAACTTACAGTAATATACACATAATCATAGTCAGTTGATTTTCTAGGCCTGATTCTGATGCATGTTCTTGCATACTCCATTGCCAAGCTGTTAGCAATGAATTGTCTTTCTTGCGCAGCTGTAAATAATTTTTAGTTAGAGAAATGATAAATTTTTAAAAAATAAGATTATTTACTAAAGTCATTTGAAAATTCGTAAGGGATTTCTCTGTTAGGCCAACGTAAGTTGGTGTCTATAACTCCATTTTTAATTCCTGGATGAATTATCATATCACCCTCGTATTGACCACTAAGTTGCCACATAGGTGTTTTGCTGGCTGGAGTCCATGATGCAAGGCGTTCAGCTAGAAAGATGTATGTATGTAAAATGATTAAAATAACAGGTAGTGTTTACCTTCTTCTAGAGTCAGGGGTTTGTAGTAAGGTACAGGGTTAGACAAAACACACTGTAACACAATTATTGCTACGACCAGATACCGTACAAACTTCATTTTGAAGCGGTTAAATGATTTTACTATGAATTGCATTTTCGCGAGTATTATATACTACTAGCGCAATCAACAACTAGGGGTGGGACATAAGTGGCACTGTTGTCTCTTATATTAATTAACCTGACTAACCAAAGTACTTATCTATTAGTTAGGCGAATAGTAGTATTGCAGTTGTTCATTGTAATGAAATGCAATAAGATCACAAAAATATTCAACACATTTGCTGTTTTCTGTTTGTATGATTTTGTAAAGTATAAACTGAATGCTTGGTTTAAGAGTTTAATTTATCTTTAGCTAAGATATTTGTTGTTAGTTAGTTATGTTAAGAACCGACTTACTCAGACGACGTACTACACTGGAAGGTACATTTTGGTTATTAGTAATCCTTGGCTTTTTTTAGGTTGGAACCATTAATAAGTGTATTTAGTCTCCATAGTATTTATTATTTTTTAGTGCTATGACGCTACATTGGATTGCGTGTGTTCCAAAAATTTAGAATTATACGCGAAAAACACTAGAGTAACTTTGGTTACTAAATTGAGTAAAGGTTGCAAAAACATTAGAGTTAATCAGCCACAAAAGCTATAAAAAGGTAGATTTCCTATAGTAAAAACTATACCAGAAATTTCAGTTCGGTAGCTTGGGTTATTTTCGAGACAATAGAAAAATAAGAGATTTATTCCGTATAACTTTGACACCCCGTATTCGAAATTTAAGCGTTCTTTGAAATAATTTTATCTGACAAATAAATTTATGTCTTGGTGTTCTTATCACCTGTGCAAGTATTAACTATTAATTGTGAACCATTTGTGGTTTCAACTCATAGACTACGGAGATTGGTTTACTTTTTGATGGCTCGTTACTACGAACCATTAAGTCAATATCTACTAGAGCAGTTCAATAACAATAATTTCCGAGAGCAAAGATTGCCGGATATTTCTATAGGTTCATTATAAACTCTTATACATTATTATTTAAGTTGTTGTAATGAAACATACTTATCAATTATTATTAGCTATCACACAAAAGTTTACTGTCTTCTTTTACACGTATAAGTACATCGTGTCTTTGTCAAGCCTTATTTCAAAAAAGCTTTTTTCATATATGCATGTACGTTCGTATTTTGACACCATCGTACAATCGGTAGACACAATACTGAGCTAATTATTATGATAGTAGTTTCTGGTTCTCTGCCTATGGCTTAAATTTTTGCGATGTTTTCAAAACCTATTTGCCAATAATATTTTTTGTAGCTTCATTCTTTACGTTATATTTGTAAAAACTATTAATTCGGTGTTTTCTTTCTAAATTGCATAGATATATTTTCTTATCATTTAATTCGCAAATAGACTTTATGTTATCTAAAAATCGTATCGTTTAAAGAGTAAAATAGTTTTTATATTTCGATCTTGATGATATGAGGATAAAACAATAAATTTTAATTTAAAACATATTATTTATTACAAAAATTGTAAAAATATATTAATATCATCATTCAGAAAACTTAAGTAACATACAAACAAAAGCAGTGCCGTAGTTAGTAGGTATACAGACAATAAAGTATAGATTAAATAAGGTCCAATGGAATATTTGTAAAATGATTAATTATCTATAGAAATCTATTTTTAGTAACATAGAATTTTAGTTAGATATTGTTAAATACTATTTTCTATTTATATTTATCTTTAATAATTAGTCAGGCTCTACTTGTTTTTATGTTTTATTGCTGCTCATATAAATGTAAATGTAAATATAACATTTAGTTGCAATAAAAAATAAAAACAACACGAACCTGACTAAATTAGTAGTTATTGAAGATAAATAAATAAACCAGTTAACAAATTTAAATGAAATATGATATTTTCCATTTACTTAAATAAATAAATTCATAAAAGTATTTTTCGTTAAAGGTATATTTTTAGATATAACCGTAGCTTCCAAACTGTAACAACGATATAAAATACTTCTTATCTTTTATCGGTTATTTTAACAAATGCAACACTTTAAAAGTTGAATAATGTAAAATATAAAACCATAATAGAATTTGCTTCCATTTTCAGCCTTTTATAAATAGCTGTCACAAAAGAAATTTGCAGGGCATTATATCGGTCTAATAGTCAAGTTTGCACAATAGTATATTGTTGCACATAATAAATTAATATTATTTGGATTACTCTTAAATGTTTTAAGTGCAGTTTTTGTGGAGGAAACCATCTTGAAAAATTAGATAGTTTAAATCTACAAACAAGAACGTAAAAGTTAAATGTATAAAGAATGTTGTAAAAAGTATTAATTGTATGGTTTAAGATTACATTATAAAAACATTGTCCCAATTAATACAATTTAAGTTATATTCAGTTGATCTATAGACATCTCTGAAAAAATTCTAGTAATACATATTCCAGTCTAACGTTTTTAGTACATTATACTTAATGAATATTCTATGTGTAAAGCAGGATGATAATTATAACAAGGCACAATACATATATACATTATGTAGAAGCACTTAGGTTTGTGAATAATTGACAAACACTGAATCCAGCATCTTACACTGTATATTGGGGATGCTACTGATCTGATGCAGCTCAAGAAATTCATAATTATTTGCGATAATTGAAGATACAGCAACCTCCGAGGAACCATTCAAATAGACACCACTTTCGTCATTAGCTCATGCCTTGTTGAGTAGATTATAATCACCGTATATTATAAACTCAGCCTCGCCATCAGGATGTCTATTGTATTACAGTATTCCATGTAATAATTTAATAAATTTCTAAGTAGACAATATACAGGGTTTTCATTTGAAAACTTCTCACCTTGAATAACTCTGTACTTAGTATAATTATCAAAAAATCTCTAGAACACGTCGATTTTGTTTTAGAAAGAGACATCAATAACCTATTCTAATCAGTTGGGAAACTTTTACCCTTCCCCCAAACCACACCACCCCAAAGTTTTAAAGTGCACTACCCCATTGTGTTATATCATTTTAAAAAGTATAAAATTCTCAATCTTTTACTTTTATTTACTGGACTGAATAATAAAACTGGACATAATTTTTAGAACGAAGGACGGTAGATAACACAGAGCTAAAAATCTCAGTTATTTATGTTGCGATAATTTATTTATAAAACAATAATTCATTTAGGTGCGTTTACCCTAGGCACGCTTAAGTAGAGGCCCTTCTTGGACTCGAAACAGGCCTAAACAGGACACCAGTATTTTGGCGCCCCTTAAAAATCTGTAGCATCTTTTATTTGTGGAGACACACGTATTAAACCCATTCTTAAATGAGACAAATAAACTCTACCATTTACATACATTGGGAAAATAATCTTTATCTTTTATAAAATAAAACTGATTACGTTGTAAAATAGATATCGAAACAAAATCTATTTAAGGAATACTTATCTGATACCGATCTTTATTGGCTATTGTTAATCATTTGGTTACTTTAGATTAATTATAACTAATCTGCAATCATTATCATAGCACGTACAAGTGTTATTCTTTTGAACTCAATTATTTTTATCTTATCAAACCGTTACGTATCTTAACAGCTTCCTTATCTGACAACTATAATTGCTTGTTATTTTGGCACTCAAGTACCAATCCATAATTAATCGAATGATTTTAATGAAATAGAAATATAAGAAAGTATCATTTTGTTTTATTAAATAGCAAATACTTTTCCAATCCCAATAATGACTATTTGTTTGATAAGACAGTCATGAAGAAAAAACTAAAATCCTTCCTTGTGCAAAGATTATATTAAATATAATACAATCGTTTTATAATCTAAAAGTTATATCTTTCAATCAGTTTTTTAAATCTTAGGCATTGTTATAATTATAATCCTTGTTCAAAGGTCATAGTAATCTAATACATGAAAAGAAAACAGATTTTCGAAATTTTTCTCTCCGTTCACCTTTTTAAACAAAATAATTGTAAAGAATCCCACAAATAAAAGGATACGTAGCATTTAGTCATGTTTTCATAAAAAGATGTTTGTTTAAAACAAACCAAAATGCAAGCAGTCATTTCTTATGTTTTAAATTATGTATCTGACAGTTATGCAAACATAACATAAAAACCTTATTGTATATTAAGAATGGAAATTGATATTTCAAAAATAAGCAAAAAGAAGATAAATGTGTTCATTGTTTTCCAAACTCTGTGTGAATTTCTTTTATCTCGTCAATTCTGTTAAACGCCTATACTTTTTCCAAGGTATTTTTATTTCTATACCTCACCAAAAAATCATATTTCAGCTTAACGAGCAACCAAGATCTTCTTGCTTCCTCAATTGCAAACATCAACTTTTTGAACAAATTCAACAACTTGAAAAGTATTAATATTTCGAAAAAAACAAAAAGAGGTGTAACGATTTAAATTTTTAGACATCTTTTAATATTATGCAAAAATCAATGACGTCGTCATTATTTGACGAATGACGTCATCGATATTTTTTTTAAATGGCAACCCCGAAATATTTTTGCAGATTATTATTTGCCATTGAATTCTGTGTACAATGATCTCTAAATTTTTCAAATTTGCTCACGTTTTTCGGAGATATTATTTTTTTTGTTTAGAAAATTTAAAACATTCTAAATGGTATTTCAACTCTTTAAATCTAGTACGCTTGATTTAAATTAAATTAAAAAATCAAATACACATCAACTTGATTTTACCTTATGTCATCTAGTTAGATTTCTGTCATTTACTGTTTAAATCTTGATATTATTATTGGTTGTAAATACCGAAATTTTTAACAAACGAAGACGATGTGTTTAACAGAGAAGGAAGAATAGAAATAACACATGGGCTGAAAAGTCCCAGGCCTAACAAATAGATGGCGCTAGTTCTATTGCATTCACCGCTTTTTCAGTTAGTACTAACCTTCAAAAGACAGCTGTTAAAATTTCATGATATTCTATTCATTATTTTGTGAGTTGTTGTGCTAAGAGTGGCGCTACTTTTGTTATTTTCAAAACAATGGATCAAAAACAATTTCGTGTTTTAATTTTACACTGCTTCTTGATGGGAAAAAATATCGTTCAAGCGAAGCAATGGCTTGAAAAGTGTTATGGGGACTCCGCTCCATCAGAAACAACAATAAAACGTTGGTTTGCTGACTTCAAACGTGGTCGTAGAGACACCGATGGTGCAGAACGCAGTGGACGTCCAAATGAGGCGGTAACACCAGAAAACATCAAAAAAATCCACAAAATCGTTTTGAATGATCGAAAAGTGAAGTTGCGTGAGTTAGCTGACATCGTAAAGATATCAAAAGAACGTGTTGGCTTTATATTGCATGAGCATTTGACTATGAGAAAGCTCTGCTCAAAGTGGGTGCCGCGTTTGCTCACTGTTCACCAAAAACAAGAACGTGTTGATGTTTCTGAGCAGTGTTTGGCCATGTTTAAACGTAACAAACCGGAATTTTTGCGTCTATATGTGACAATGGATGAAACATGGATCCATCACTTCACTCCGAAATCAAAACGATCGTCATCTGAGTGGACAGCAACTGGTGAACCTCGTCCAAAGCGACCGAAAGCACAACAGTCGGCTGGAAAGGTTATGGCCTCGGTATTTTGGGATGTGCGTGGTGTAATATTCATCGACTATCTTGAGAGGGGAAATACCATCAAAAGTGAATATTATATAGCGTTATTGGAGCGTTTGAAGGCCGAAATTGCAAAGAAACGACCGCATATGGCAAAGAAAAAAATTTTGTTTCATCAAGACAACGCACCGTGTCACAAGTCAATCAAAACAATGGCAAAACTACATGAATTGAACTTCGAATTGCTCCCACATCCACCGTATTCGCCAGATTTGGTTCCCAGCGACTACTGGCTGTTCGCAGACCTAAAAAAAATGCTTGCCGGTAAGAAATTTTGCTCGAATGAAGAGGTTATCGCTGAAACTGAGTCCTATTTTGAGGCAAAAGATAAATCGTTCTACAAAAATGGTATAGAAATGTTAGAGCGGCGCTGGAATGATTGCGTTGTTCTTGATGGAAACTACGTTGATGAATAAAGCTAATTTTGAACAAAAAAAAACCGTGTTTTTTTTGTTAGGCCTGAGACTTTTCAGCCCATGTGTTATGATCGGCTGCGATGGACAAACACGAACTAGATTTTTTTAATTTAATTTAAATCAAACCTACTAGATTTAAAGAGTTGAAATACGATTTAGAATGTTTTAAATTTTCTAAACAAAAAAAATAATATCTCCGAAAAACGTGGACAAATTTGAAACTTTAAAGATCATTGTACACAGAATTCAATGGCGAATAATAATCTGCAAAAATATTTTGGGGTTGCCATTTCAAAAAATATCGATGACGTCATTGGTTAAATAATGATGACGTCATTGATTTGTGCATAACATTAAAAAATACCCAAAAATTTAAATCGTTACTCCCCTTTTTGTTTTTTTCGAAATATTAATACTTTTCGAGTTATTGAATTTGTTCCATACTTAATCAGCACACTGTATAAATTAAATTACATAAGATAGCATAACTGCTGTAGCCAATGTTAACTTATAGTATAAATTACCGTAATTTATGGTTTTGAAGTAATATTACGGTAATTTGATAAGTAATTTACGTATGTTTGTTTTAAGGTAAAACAGGTATGTATAGGAAAGTTATAAGTAAACTTAAGAGTTTAAGAAGTTTGTCTAATGTTCGCTGCGGAATCTTAACGATGCATAATCCTTCATACAACTATTTTGCATACAGTATTTTGTTTTAAAAGTGTTCAAGATTGACCAGAGGTTTCTAATGTACACAAATTTGAAAATAGCGTCATTACAGAAAATACAAAACCTTAGACGCAACCTTGCTTTTTATTGGTGGAATCGTGAAGACGTCCGAAGTAACACGCATATAATCAATCGCATGGGAATGGTATACGACAAGCAACTTTCATATTCGCACGACGTTCGAGAATACGGATCTTTGCATGATTGATGTTCGTATGCGAATTTTTGTATACGAACGCTGGCGTATACGACTGAAATTGCATGCTTTCCAGAATTGAGTCCAGGGCCGGCGGAAGGCATATGGTGAATATGGAGCACTCCATACTTGAGATTTTTTTGAGTATGGAGTTGCATACCTGAAGATTTTGTATTTTAATTTTCAATTTTTGTCGATTAACATATAAATTTTTATTTCTTATTATTTTATTATTTAATGTACAAATATACATATCATTTATAAATAATAAATAAATGTTCATTATAGATGATACACAATAAACGAACTTTTTAATCTTTTCCGCGCGTCTATTCGGTTTACATGTCGTTGGTCTAGCGCACAAAGGTAGTGACGAGGAATAAGGCTCTACCTGTCCCACCCAGAATTTAATCTTTCATATGCCATTCGTTACTGCTGCTAGAGAGTAGTTACTGCCCAAAAGGTTTTAAGGCTCCAGCTTACAGTAGCCGAGATACGCCACCCAAAATTGTATTTTTGGAAAAAAATTCGTAAAATTCAAAAATTCATATCTCAGGCTTCAGACGTTTCTGGGAAATGAAAGACATAAGTTTAAACTTATTAGATAAGGACCAATTTTTGCTTCAACTTTCTGCATCAAGTCTTCAGTGATGACAGATGGTCAGCCACTTCGCACATTATCATGAACATTAGTACGGTCATCTTTAAACGCTCTAACCCATTTTATTACTATTCCATCGCCCGTAGTGTTTTCTCCATAAACTTCACTAACCTGCCGATGAATTTCGACCGCTTTAACATCTTTTGCACACAGAAAACAAATTATTGCGCGTATTTCACACTCGGCAGAATTTTCAATTAACTGAGGCATTTTAAATAAGCACAAACAAACGTAAACACGGACGAATGCTTCCGTTATGGCGTCTGTGGGTAGCGAATAGATGCAGGTACTCAACGCGCATGCGCGGATCGCCGAACTTTGTGCATACGAAACTCTTTAGTTTTCTTCATTGCCTGATGTATTTAACTCACCTTGTAAAAAAAAATCACTTAGCACTCGTGTACGCTAACCAATCGATGTATAACTTTTTTTTCCACTCCAGACCTCAGAAAATCATGTTCCGCCGGCCCTAATTGAGTACCTAGCCTGTCGGGTTTTGTAACCACTCAACCAAAGCCTTTTTATTCCTTAAAACTGCCGAATAATCACATTTGCATTACATTTACAGAACCTTACATTTGTATTAAAAATTAATAATAAAATGTAATTCGTTAATAGTACGCAAATAAAATTTCTTCCATCCTAGACAGCTTTTAATTGTCAACAGGCTTTACATTTACATATTTTCTCTAGAATCAACTAGGAAGATAATACAATTAACTATAAATTCGGTATTATATAGGTATGTCGCCGGCAAATTTTTAGTTTAAGAAAATAACTTTTATCTGAACAAATTTTTCCTGCACAGACAAATAACTTGTTTTTCTTATTTAATTGGTAATTAAATAATTAATTAATTAATAGGTAGGTAAATACTATAACTGCCTAGATTATTCCTCCCAACTGTGCGATTTTAAGTAAATTAAAACATAATTACCACTATGAGTTACGCAATTAAGGGTTAAAGCTTCCAAATCACTTCATTGTATTGCTTTAAGTTACAGAATTGGGAGGATTATGTACCGTAAGTAAATATTTATTTTATAAACTCAGTTGCAAAATAAACAGGCCACTAAATATTTGTTTGTTTTTTTATTCGATGTCTTTTTCGTTTTAATTTATAAATCTAACTCTTGGTGTTTTACGATAAAGAACAGGAGTAGGGGTACAGCAAAATACAGCATTCACTGGTTATGAAAAATATCAATATGCAGTATCTTTTACTGACCTGTACATAGCGTTATACAAAATTTTTTTGAAAGCTGAGACTGCTAAATGTGAAGAATGGTTTATTATATGACAATTCCGTCTCTTTGCCCAGAAAGTATAGTATTTAAGTAGAAATAAATATTGTAAAGTTGTTTGACCAAGCAGATAATATTTGCCTGAGAAGAAACTATTTTTTTAAAATGACTATTGGCCCGCGACTTACAGGGTGGTCCAAGATTCCGCTCTAGTAAGATAATAGCTTTATGTTAGGAAATAGAAACAAATTGAAAGCAGAAAGCAACATAGTGCCTTTGGAAGCATAACCTAAAAATATTTTGAAAGATGCAGGGTGTTCGATTTGTTTGTGGCAGCATCTTACTTTATTGTTTCAAATGAAACACCCTGTATATTATTTCATTTTTAGATTTCCTATTGCATTTAGATTTATTTTTATTAACCACATGTTTGGTCTAAATTGCGCCGTTTTCGAGATATTTAATATTTTTTGAAAAAATTTAGTTTTACATTGTTTTCGAAATTTTGAAATATCTCTGGAACTAAACAGGATACGAAGATACGGTTTGATCATCGTGTCAAATACGGGTTGCTACATCAATTGTGTTAGAAATGACTTTGTTAAAGATTACTATGGTCCCATTACGGATCATTAAAAATGAAGATCTTCAATCATGGATAACTTGATATTTTTAAATAGAACGATATGAAAATTTTTGTATAATCAGACTTAAAATTTAATTTTCTTTCATTTTTATTTAATGGACTTTGGGTCTATCTGCGGTGGTTTAAGCGTTATTTTATAAAAACGCTAATTTTGTTAATTTAAATAACCACATTTAGTAAAGAGGGCTGTGCTTAGAAACAGTAGTTGCAACTAACATTTGAATTATGCATATGTACATGTACATTTATATTTTTTTTGTGTTTTGAACAAAACAAAAGAAAGGAACTCTAGCAATTTTCAACAAAACAGTACCTACTACTACATTACATCTTGCAGGTCATCTTACAGGGCTATGACGACCAATTCATCGCCAATACGTATTATTAACATAGTTTGTAACGTGACGAATGCGCTGGTGCGCCGTCGTGTTGAAAAATTAGTGTATTTTTTAAGTATAGTCCTCTGCTTACAAAATGCAATACAACAAAATACAATTTTTCAACACGATGGCGCACCAGCACATTCGTCACGTTACAAATCATCTTAATAATACGTATTGACGATGAATTGGTTGCCATAGCCCTGTAAGATGACCTGCAAGATGTAATGTAGTAGTAGATACTGCTTTGTTAAAAATTGCTAGAGTCCCTTTCTTTTGTTTTGTTCAAAACACAAAAAAAATGTAAATGTACATGTACATATGCATAATTCAAATGTTCGTTGCAACTACTGTTTTTAAGCACAGCCCTCTTTACTAAACATGGTTATTTAAATTAACAAAATTAGCGTTTTTATAAAATAAGGCTTAAACCACCGCAGATAAACCTAAAGACCATTCAATAAAAATGAAAGAAAATTAAATTTTAAGTCTGATTACACAAAAATTTTCATATCGTTCAATTTAAAAATATCAAGTTATCCATGACTGAAGATCTTCATCTTCAATGATCCATAATGGGACCGTAGTAATCTTTAACAAAGTCATTTGTAACACAATTGATGTAGCAACCCGTATTTGACACGATGATCAAACCGTATCTTCCTATCCTGTTTAGTTCCAGAGATATTCAAAATTTCTAAAACAATGTAAAACTAAATTTTTTTCAAAAAATATTAAATATCTCGAAAACGGCCCAATTTAGACCAAACATATGGTTAATAAAAATAAATCTAAATGTAATAGGAAATTCAAAAATGAAGTAATATACAGGGTGTTCCATTTGAAAAAATAAAGTAAGATGCTGCCACAAACAAATCGAACACCCTGTATAATTCAAAATATTTTTAGGTTATGCATCCAAAGGCACTATGTTGCTTTCTGCTTTCAATTTGTTTCTATTTTCTAACATAAAGCTATTATCTTACTAGAGCGGAATCTTGGACCAACCTGTATATACGGTGACGAGTTACCATACTGTAGATTCCTTATAACCTTACTGATTCAAACAATTTAAAACTTTTATTTTTTTTTTTAATAACGCGGCCCATTTAGTACATTCTGTATTTTGAAAACGATGAAAATTAAAATCTGGAATTTCGAATATATTAAAAAACTTTACCAGAGGAGATTTGAATTGATCTCAAAATTCTAAAGATCGGAAGTTTCAACTGTATTAAAATAATCTGTAAATTAATACATTCAATATTGCTATTTTTCCAAATCAACCCAATTATTATTTCGTAAGATGTGTTAAAGTCTCAGTCTTTTTCTGGTAACAGCTACTTATTGTGCGATACGGAATTAAACAGATGCAAAATTGCGACCAAAATATTGGAAACACTAATTTTCATATTTTGTAAATGGGTTTTTCCCCGTTACCAAATAATTAATTGTGAATTTGTGACAATAAAAGTCATAATTGCAATGCAATTGATGTTATTTTTTTAGTGTAAAAGTGTAATTTCGTATATAGTTAATGGCGAGTACGTAGGACTTAACATACAAGCGCAGAAAGTTCGGTAACTACGAAATAAAATGTTATTTATAAGTACATAGGTATGTTTATTGTTTTTCAATGACATCTTATAAAACCAATTCAATTGTTCAATTTTTGATTAGATTCTATCAGCACATCTTAATGATAAAAAGTGTATAACGCACTTAAATGTTTTATTTTTAATAAAATGGGAAGAGGTTTGCCTCGATTATCTTTACGTAAATATATGATTACTATCTACTACGTGTTTTTTATGCAAATAAATACTTACGAGACTCCGACGTTTATCGAAAAAGTTACTACTCAAATTCCACAAGACAAGACAAACTTGAGCAGTGCCACCCTTACAGTTTGCAAGGTTCGGAACAAAAATCAAATCGAGGCCTTCATCGAACGCGGTACTTCTTCCGATATAAAAACAGAAAAAAGATCTGACGATTAAAAATTCTTCGGCTAAAGATAGCCCGTGTAATACTGGACGGGGTCAATCACGTCAGTCATGTCAAAAATTTCTACGTTTAGTTGTATTAGCAATCGAATATGGGGTGTTGCAAAAGGTTGCCTTATAGGTATTATAACGTTAACAATACAATAGAATACTAACTTAGTATCTTAATGAGTATCTACATAGATATATTTTTTTCAGCAGGTTATCTGTATGCACGAGGGGTTGTTTTTATATTCCTGGACTAGGCATGAAAACAAGAAACTAGAACAAGAACGCAAATTTATTTGCAATGTAGTTCTCTTGCTTTTAAATACAAGTATTACACCGTTTCAATAACAACTTTAATCTATTATAAAAATATTCTTCTGTCTTATCCGCAAAATGGCATTCAACAACAGCTATAAGTTCTTCATCGTTCCAAAATTTTGTCCCCCTTAGAGTTTTTTTAAGATTTAGAAACAAAAAGTAGTCGCAGGGAGCAGACCTAGACTACGTTTATAAGGCGGATGGTTGATTTATACGAAACCACATTCAGCAATGGCAGCTTTTGAAACTCTTGACTTGTGCACTGGTGCATTGTTGTGGAGAAATTTTCGTCAGTTTTTCTCGCCTTTTTACTTTGATAGACTCTCTGAGGCGATGTATTAAGCTCGCATAATACTCTCCTGTTACAGTGCTACCCTTATTCAAATAATCAATCATTAAAATTTTTTAACTGTCCCAAAAAACGGTTGTCATTATTCTTCTTGCAGAAGGGGTGACTTTAAACTTCTTGGGAGGGCTGGAATCCTTAATATGTCCCTGCATCAATTCTTGTTTCGATTCAGGATCAAGACCCAGGTTTTATCTCTAGTGACAAGTCGATTGATTATAAAATCCGGTTCATCTCCACAGAGCGTCAAAAATGGTTCACATGTCTGTATTCGGATACGCATTTGAAACAGCGAAAGTATTTGCGGCACCTATCTTGCATCAACCTTTGTCATTCCAAAGCATTCGAGTAGAATTCTAAAAACCGTGGTTTTTGAAACTCCTAATAATGCTGCTAATTGTCGTTTCTTTACTCATGCATCATTTAATACCAAACACTTGGTTTTTTTCAATAACATCCGAAGTGATCACGTCAACTGGTCGGATTGGACGAGGATCATCATCCAGTAATTGTCGACCATGTTGAAACAATTTATCATGGGCGAAACTTGATGATTGTATCAGAGCGGAAGACAAAGTAAGTTTTTTTCCCGGATGTTCAATTTTTATTTGGTTTTTTTCTCATATACGTTTTGGATACTATGGATGCCAAAGCTATCTTACAGTTATGTACTTGCAACAGTAAATTCTTAATGTAGAATAACCTTTATTTAGATTTTTGATAAACTTTTTTTAAATAAGATATCGGTAGTAGCTTGCTTGCTTTATTCAATAGTAAGTACTATTGCAATATCAATAAGGACCTATTGTTTGAAAAACAAATAATAATGTGTACAATCATTTTATAATCTAAAAAAATGTACTTTTTATGTATTTTTTCGTTCAAAGTTCGTTGTAATTTAATTTATGATAGGAAAACAGATTTTCAAAATTTTTCTTTAAGCTACCAGACTCACTTTTTGTTAGAGGAGTAATAGAATATAATAGATTAAGTAACGAATTAAAAAACAGCACTATTAAAACCTTTATTAAAGAGCTGAAAATTAAAATTTTAAATAAATTGAAAATCTTTTTGTAATTCTAAGTGTTTTCAATTAGATTGGATTGACTTTTATTGATTAACAAATAAGGAAAAGCGAAATAAAGAGCATAATATGAAAATAGTGGTAGGTTTTTGAGAATTTGCTTACGGGCAAAAAATTACAAAGGAAACATTTTTGTCTCATGACGTTTTTCAAAATTCGGTCAAGTAAGTCCATTTTTTCGGACATTTTGTCTAAAAATGTCAAATTTGACAGGCAATGGAAACCACATGATTACTTTTGATTAGGTCATTTTTGATTCTGTAGCAAGCAAAACCTGATGCCGGAAACAGATTTTCCATAAGTCATTCAATAAGAGTCTTTCCCATATGGTGCAGACTTTTTGGCGGACACTGTATGTAAAAATATGTTACATTAGTATTGCAACAGTCCAAAGTCGTATACAGCAGGCTTGGACTAAATTGACTACAATCGAAGCACATGAAAATTTATCCATAATGTAAACGTTGATCTTTCTTTTCTAAACTTGTAGAAATAATTTGACAAGGAAGACAGTTTTGAAAATTGAGCTTGGTGTTTATTATAACAAGTTTTTCCGAAGACTTTTGCAACATACCGGGTGTAGAATCAGATAACGCACCATACAGGCTTCAATAGTAGATTTTTAATGTCCAATTATTTGCTCCCCCAATTATCTTAGAGCAAAAGTGTGAAAAGTTTTTTTGTAGAAAAAAGAATACTGCATCTGTACATGTCGTTGCTTTTTCTTCTTCTTTTTTAAATCTGAATAAATTAACAAATTAGAATGTTTAGTTTTAGAACAATCAGATATGCATAGGAATCATTTTAGCAAATAAACAAGCACTGTCTCTTTACAATGATTCCAAATTACCAATGACATTTTAATTTGTTAATTTTTTCACTTTTAGAATATGATGATAAAAAGCAACGACACGTACAGATACAGTATTTTTTTCCTCTACAAGTTGCACTTTTGCTATAAACTAATTAGGGCAGCAAATAACTGAACCTTAGAAATTTACTATTGAAAGCTGTATGGTGCGTTATCCAATTCTACACCCAGTGTGTTATCACCTTCCGAAGTTATCAAAACTAAAAGTAGAACACCCTGTATTAGAACTTACCTATATCAATGTTGTTTATTCTATGTTGTATTATTTATAAGACTAGTTAATATACACGTAACACTTTTACTTTCTAATGTTCAAGAAAAAACATGTTGCACCAACTTAAAACAAGCGAGTAACTTTTAAGAGTACAGTCCCATTATTACCCTTATCATAAAGATAATTAAGTTCCAGAAAAAAAATATATATACCTACAAAAAATATTCATTAATAGGCTGCGCTTTAAGGGGTACAAAGAATTCTGTTCTGAGAAGATTCCTAATGCGTTTTTCTGGATGTCGGAATAAATACATCTTAAATAATTGCTTAAAACCGAAAACCTTAGTATTCAAAAAAAGGCTAGTAAAAAATATTTAGGAATTGATAATAATATTTAAAGAAGGACGGTGTACTACGAACCTCACTTTAAAACTATTCTATTCTATTTTGTTTTTGCTTTTGGAATATTTCCTTAGAATTGTTACAGTTGTCTTATAATAATTTAAAGCAATTAAGGTATATGTACTTCGTCCGAAGAGTGCTAGAAAACCTGCTAACAATACAAAAGCATAACTGAAAAGATTATGGTAGAATTTGTTCGTTAACTTAGAAAAAACATTCTAAAACTAATCTAATAAACTCCAATCAACTTTCAAACACTCCGATAAGTATCTATCAGATCCGCTCTTTAATTGTATTATAATTAGAAGGATTCCTCTTCTTTACATTGTTTGCAAAATGATTTGTTAGTTTTTCGAGATAAGTATGAAGCATTAGTTTTTGATAGCTTCTGTTATCAATATAATTTATTTGCAATCCTTTAGTTTTATTTTTGGAAGTGATCTTAAGCACAGCACTCATTCCTAATTACATAATACTTTAGGCAACATTAGGTATATAAGATCTGAGAAATTTACAGAACCTTGTAGTACTCGTCTTTCCAACAACTAAGAAACATGAAGTTTGCACAACCTATTCTTGTAGCTATACTGTTACAATGTGTAGCATGCACTCCGCTACTTTATAAACAGCTGACACCAGAAGAAGGTAAGTCATGTTTGCTTTAATTATGTAGTCCTGCAACAGTGTTTAAATTGTAGGACTCATAAGTTTTATAACATCAAAACCTTCAACTTCAGTTAAACATAAATTGATACCTACTAATAGAGAACGCATCACAATAGAAACTTATATTTTTTATTTCTAGCTCAACGTCTTGCATCATGGACTCCAGAAGACAAAGAACCCATGTGGCAAATTAGTGGGCAATACGAAGGTGATATAATACTTGAACCAGGACACCGCAATGGACTTATAGATGAACGAAAACGATGGCTTAACAGAGAAATTCCATACGAGCTGTCGAGCGACTTTAGTAAGTTATAAAACGATTTTAAAGAAGCCTCTTTTTTACACAAAAACCATTCGTAGGTACTGCTGAAAAGCAACGTATTATTAATTCAT
This sequence comes from Ignelater luminosus, assembly GCA_011009095.1. Classification (NCBI taxonomy): domain Eukaryota; kingdom Metazoa; phylum Arthropoda; class Insecta; order Coleoptera; family Elateridae; genus Ignelater; species Ignelater luminosus. Next base: position 96,338 of record VTPC01090128.1, read on the forward strand.
TAGAAAAAGAGTACGCTAAAACATGCATCACAGTAAGACTACGTAAATCGACTGACTCTGATTACGTATACGTAACTGTAAGTGACTGTTATTTATGAATTTCTGTTTTTACCTCAGTGATTAAATAACTGTAGGGTAAAGATACCGGTTGCTGGTCAAGGGTAGGAAGAGTAAAGGGACGTCAAGAACTCAACTTGCAAAGAAATGGTTGTTTAGGGCACGGTACTATTGTACACGAATTCTTACATGCTGCTGGATTTTACCATCAACAAAGCGATTCAGATAGAGACAATTGGGTAGACATTATAAAAGAGAACATCAAAGAAGGTAAGATTAAACGTTATCACTTAATATAACAGTATCTGTACAGTGCTTGAAAATGTTGGACCCTAATATGCTGTTTTATATTTTAATGCCAGTTAATATCAAATAAATTCAAAAAGTATTTTTTTATATAGGAAAAGAACACAATTTTAACAAATACCCAGACACTGTGGTCAGTAGTTTTGGAGAGCAGTATGATTATGGCAGCGTAATGCATTATAATAAATATGCTTTCTCAAAGAATGGATTGGCTACAATTGTACCACATGTAAGTTGTGCTGTTCGAAAAAAAAGAAAAGCAAAAACAACTGACATTAATATACAAGGTGGAGCAAAAATCACATCACCGAAGAAATTTGTGAAAATATAGCTAAAGTCCAAGAGTAAAGTGAGCAATATGGATACATCAGTAATCACTTGTGCGTAGAAGATTGAAACCAGTAAATATTAGTGGATAATGTGATTTTTGTGTCACCTTGTAAAAATTTCGTCTGATGAATTTTATAACGTATTTTTTATTTCAGGATGAAAATGCTGTAATTGGACAAAGAAATGGTTTAAGTAAAACTGACATTACCAAACTTAATAAAATGTACGGTTGCTCTTAAAATACGAAAGTAGTTATTCCTTTAATAGATGATCTTAGAAATGTACGAAAGTAAATAGAACTAAAGTTTAACTGAAATTTTAAAATGTATAAATAGACTTAGAATAAAATTTAAGTAGAGTAACTGAAATAAATACATATTTACTTAATTCATTGTTTTTATTAACTAAAGATTACTTAAAATTCTACATAGTAGTACTGCTAACAGTAAGTACATAGTAAACACTTCTTAGTTCTCATAATAATTACGGTCAAAGATACCAAAAAGATCGTACAGTTAAGAATATAAAAAAAACTGTACAGGGTGGTTTGAATTCGATATAAATGCCTACTAATCTACTTTCACAGTGATTTAGTTTATAAGCACAAGCAAAACACAATTTCTGATCAGCTGTGTAACGTTACCATAATGTTCCAAGCTTGTCCTCGCTAATTATGCGGCATTGTGATAATTAAGAATCGGTTTATAAAATCAGTAATTAAAACTAATTAAGAATAAAATTTGTTTATGTGTTGTTGTTTGGATACAGTCAAATTCTGACTAATCAGATTATCAGAACTTACATCTCGGTGTTAAATTTTAATCTTCGTTAATTACGTATAATTCACTATCTACAAATCGGCCCTTAGTCATTTGTAACCAAATTCTAATTAATTAATTAATTGGATTAGATTATAAGTTGTTATAAAATAATATTTACAATATTAAAAGGTCAGCGTGAAGTTTGTCATCTAAAGGTTAACAATTTAATATTATTGTTATTTTGTTTACATTTATAGATATCAAGGCAAAATATTGAATGATTTAGATAAGTATTTTTTACACTGGATTACGATCAGGTGTTTTCGATGGTTATTGATAAAGCAATCAAATACAAAGAACGAATTTACTTACAGGTAACTGTTTTATATAGAAAAATATACAGAATGTCACTTTAATGAGTTCCGTAAAATAAGATGCTGATTCAGGAATATAGAATAAACAAAAAGAATCTCAGACGTTTTATTCTTATTGTATACATACTATTCTTCTCTCGAAAGTTGATAGTTACTTGATGACGAAAACATAAAATTGATAAATGTTCAGAAATTAAACTCTTTTTCGAGTTTGGACACTTAAAAAGTCGACTTGATCTTTTTAATAAAACATTTAAGCCTATATTCTCATATACTCGTAGACTTTTTGCTTAACGCATGTTTTGGCAAAATCTTTAAGCTTTTATTTTAAAGAACATACAATTTATTCTTAGATATATGTATTTAATGTAGCAGTTAGTATATTCATTGATTTATGAACAGCCGTTGTGACTAGATATATTGTGTCTGCAGCTGTTAGTTAATAATATTTGGAGTGCCCAAAAGCAAAAATGAGAATGCCGACAAAATTGTAGGAATAGGCTAAATTTAGACATATCTGCTGATCTCATTGATTGTGGTCATCGCCTTTCTGGTAAGGAGTCTAATCAACGCCCTATCATTGTTAAGTTTATAAGTAGAAATGTAAAAAATGTGATTTTCAAGAAATTACTTAAGGGACGTAACATTATAATTAGGAAGATTCAACTAGAACAAAGAGCCAATTATTGAAAGAAGCTGGTAAAAAACATGGGTCCAGAAACACATGAACGAACGGAGGCAAAATATACGTTAAAAGTAATAATTCAATACGACGTTTATCATCCGTGACAGACTTGAACGTTATTATCTCGACTGGAACCATTGCAGTACGATATTTTATTGCATTCCTCTTTATTGATATTTTTGATCATACGTATTACAATGTTATGGATTCCAAAGAATTTCCAACAATTTTTAAAAAGGTTTAATGACTTATTATTAAACGTCAAAATATTTAGAAGAATAAATGACTCTGAATAACATCTAATTTCTACTTTAAAATTAATTTTGTGGATTTTATCTCAAACGCCCGGTATACTTACGTATGGAAATAAATACTTCAAAAAATAATTTAATCTCAAATAAATACTCTGCCAGCTCAATATTTTAAACTACATGAAACCTTCACTAATAATCTAGAACACAAGATCTAATTTCAGTACAAAGTTACATTAATTAATTGTTTTTTCAACTTCATGATTATGCTATTTCAGTAAGTATTTACAAAACCCTGGAGTAAAATATATTTTAGATCAAATAAAGTTTTTTGTACTCAGTTTAGAATTATTAAGTTTTTTTTTAAACGCGATTCGGTATGGGTACCCTAATTACGTCATGCACGATGGAAAGATTTAAATGAATTTTTAAAAAAGACTAGTAGTGATTTTTAATAATTGTGGTGGTACCAATTAACCAGCAAATGTTAATGATTAATGGAGTGTCTCCAATAAAACATTCTTAACTGTACGCTAACACGTTTTGCATAAAGTTTTTATTGTATTCTAATATAATAAATGCTCTGCGACTCAACAAATGTTTTAGCATTCATCGTTGCGTTGAAGTACATAACATGCTTTAGTATTCATCAAACCGTTTTGTAGTTATTTGCCACATCAATATGCATCTGGTCTACGAATCCAAAATCAGCATTGTTAGTCAGCTGTTTTCAGTAGTTATAAGAAGTTGATGGCCGAAGGTCAAAACTATGATTTGAAATAGTTTATCAGTATCATACTTAAAAGATTTAAAAACAAATAATTGAGTTAGTAAATAGGTTGTAATAATGTTAAGTTTAGATAATTACAATCACAATGCAAAATTAAAAGAACAAAATAAGTAATATTACGTAGGAAGGTACTTCACACTCCTTTATCTCTGATTATAATTTTTATATTGACAAATTCTACAAACATCAACTTTTATTTTTCTTTCACCGGTATAAACATAAAAAATATACTTCAAAAACGTTTTATTTAAGTTTTGATACAGAAAGTTAAATATGAAGTTCGTATTTGTGTTCTTTTTTTCTTTCCTTCTACAGTGTACAGTGTCCAGTCCTGTAACTGGCTACAAAAAATTAACTCCGGAAGAAGGTAAACAACAGTTCCTCATTTTACTTAAAAGCTGCAATATAATACAAAAAATCATTACAAAATTCACCTCTAAGTCATTAGCAGTTACAATTATAGTTTTAATAATGAATTACAATTACATAGCCAAACTTCTCGCATCATGGACTCCCGAAAGTAAACAACACATGTGGCAACTTAGTGGACAGTTTGAAGGTGACATTATACTTCCACCAGGCACGCGAAATGGTATCATAGGTTGGCAATACCATTGGAACAATGGCGAAATACCCTACGTATTATCAAGCGATTTTAGTGCGTATCTGCTATTATATTTTATTATATATTTTTAATAACATTTCCCGATTTTAAAATAATTTTGATTTGTAGCGGAAGATGAAAAAACATTTATAATCAATACACTGCAAACAGAATATGCTAGAACTTGCATTAAAATGAGACCAAAACAGTGGTGGGAATTACACTACGTTTATGTAACTGTACGTTTAGAAGATATTTGGAACTAAATAAAATGATGGATTATTGTTTTTCATCTTTAGGGAAAAGATACTGGTTGCTGGTCTTCCGTTGGAAAGCGATGGGGTAAGCAAGAACTTAATTTACAAAAGGATGGTTGTCTCTGGTATGGTACAATTGTCCATGAATTCTTACATGCTGCTGGTTTTTTTCATCAACAAAGTGCTCCTGAAAGGGACGACTATGTCACAATACTTTGGCAAAATATATTGCCAGGTAGATAATAAGGAAAAAGAAAATACGTAACCTTGTAAAACTTCAAAATACTTTTATCCATTATGCGTTTCACTTTGAGAATAGAGTACAGATTCTTATGAGCAACAGGGTTGTCAAACGTCTTTCATGCTACAGTTCAACACCTTGATGTATCACACAACTGGCAATAGTGTCGTGCAAACTCCCTTAAGAACTGCATTGCCTATCTTTTCTGTATTGTATTCTCAAAGTGAAAAGCATAGTAGACACACATTATTTATACTAATTATAACTAACTATACTCAATTATGTAAACTCAACATTCATTTTCGACAGGAGTATTAATATTATGAACTATCAGTGATGTATAGCTAAAAATAGTGGGGGGAACGCTGATTGTCATCTTACACATTTATTATATAAAAATAATTAGATTTTTAAAAAAATATTTAGTATTTATTGGTAACTAGGAAAACGCCGCTCCCTCGCGTTCCCCCTCCAATACACCACTGTGAACCATCTCTAAATCACTATATTACTTTGAGTAAAAATCGCAGATTGATGTTTTAGATCTAACCAGGGTTATTTAATTATTATAATAATATAGATTCGATCCCGGTGTCGGAACAAGAACCCTTGATATTGATATTCACAGTTTTTGCGTAGTACCTTATTGGTCGCTTATTCTATGTTGATGCATACATGTCTGGGCGTTCGTTAATTCGATCCGAATGCTTGAGATCGTCTTCTGTTCCTTGTCATGCAGATGACTATTTAAATATTTTATTTCTGTCAATAGATTCGCAGCGTTCGGAATGAATACACGAACGTGCCTACATATACAAACTTTGGTAATTGATCGGATGCGCCCTGTGCAAGCTGTGACATATCACAGAAACTATAGCCGAAAATAAAATCAGGCAAGAATAGCTTAGCTCTGGAATCAAATGCACAAGTCCGTATGTAACGGAGATAGTACTCAGAACAATATTAGTTTGTATGTATACATCACCGTTTTCTTTTTAGGTAAAGAAAGCAACTTTAACAAATACTCCAGCAATGTTGTCACTAGTTTTGGAAAGAAATATGATTACGATAGCATTATGCATTATGATAAATATGCGTTTTCATCCAATGGAGAACCTACAATATTGCCTAATGTAAGCATCTTATTTTTCGTAAAAGTCAAAAAGCAAATAAGAAAGAGAATAGAGACCATTCTTCATCTAGCTAGTAGGTCAGCATAGTGAGCAATCAGTTACAAGAAAATGTGAACGATAAAAATGATGATGCAGTCAGTTGTAGAGAAGCAGTAATATCTTATTTACACGCGTATTTAAGTAGGTCAGTGTCCAACAATTACATAGGTTCTTAGAACACGAACAACGCATCAACATATGTCGTTCTGGTTTTTTTTCATTTTTCTTGTTTCGATATCTAGCTAAGTTAGTAGACTTTGTGAATCTAAAGTAAGAGCACGTTGCCATTAACAATGAATGTTATAGTTAAATGTATAATAATTATCCATAACACCGCTGAATTTGCAGGATCCAAGTGCTGTAATTGGTGAAACTGAGATTTTAAGCCCAATCGACATCGCCAAACTTAATAAAATGTATGGTTGTACTTAAAACGTCAAAAGTAATCTTAAAGAAATGTCATGCATGCCTACTGTTATACGTAAGTTGCCCGTTTTTGAAGAATATTTTAAGCTAGATTTTAGAAGTAGTAGCATTTTTTCAGTTTAATATACCAAAGACTATCTAACAGGTGTTCAATTGAAAAAGTCATCAAGTTACCTTCTGATTTTCTGTAGTAGGAAGATGCTATAAAGCAACTAAAATATTGTAGTTTATTACACTACCAATTGTAAGCCAAAAGACAATTTTCTACTATGTACTCATACTTTTAGATAAGCTGTTAATACCTAAAAAATGATATTAATAAAGTTATTATTTATGTAGAAGTTTATAATAATTTTACTAAATTAACCTGCAGTTCCAGAAATTTTAACATTATTTTAGATATACAAAGCAACATAATAAAACCAAAGACAGAACTATTAGTGTACAATCATATTAGGAAAAATAACTAAACTAGTTAGTAACAAACTGAAATTTGGTATACAGTGTGGTTGGGTTTTTATTACACACTCATTAATTTTGTCAGAATAAAGTTTTTTCTAAACTTGGATTAGATAGTTTCTTGTTCTCTTTCCAGCGGTCTAAAATGAAATATATTTTTATCATCGATAAAACAAAAGAGCGGCAATTTGAAAAATTAAGTTTTTTAAGTGGAACACCCTTTATTTCATTAGATAATTAAAATGTTTCTAATTGATCAATAAATAAGGTAACAGTAACAATAAAATTTCCAATGGTAGGCTTTAAACCAACATAAGTTGACTAGGTTAAAGTTTAAGATACCGAACAAGCTCCAAATTGTTGTCAGCCTAGGGCGCCCAATATTGTCCTAATACTTGCTTTGAACAATTTCTAAGTTGTGAATTGCGTTCTTGTTATTTTATAAGTAATAGTTATTATGTTCCCGTTTTCTTTTGTACATTTAAATAAAAAATATATATTATCTTTCTTTGTGATGATTTATTGTCGTTATGACTAGTAACAAATTAACAGCTCAAAAGTTGAAGTGGAACACATCACAAACTCACAACACTAGGTCAATTATTTTATAGTAATATACACCTGAATTGTATTTTCTACAGTTGATATATTTGGACTTGGGTCAAACAGTTGTTTTGACATAACAGTCAAATGTTTATTCTTTATTGGCTAGATAATAATCAGTAGGTGTGCACGTGAAACAATTGCATACAGCGCTTATTGTAAATATCGTAGCCGCTTGAAACTATAGGATATGCTTAAAGAAGTGTATATGTAAACCAAACCTATTTTCACTTTCAGCAGATAGCAGTTCTTGAGTATAAAACAAAAGAATAACTAACAGTTGCAATTATACAATTAATTGGCTCATTTATATGCGTTTACGAAGACTATGCTAATTCTAAAACGTTTACAAAATGTTACAGATCCTCTTTTTAATTACGTCGTCTAAGAATTACAACGTCCCACTTCAAATTTTGAAGTGCATATTGTCTAATATTATTTTTATTCTTTTTCTACCTTTGAGTATAAAATTTAATTCATTATTTAAGTGTTCTTAGCCTACCCAAGATCCAAGATGGTAATAACAATTGAAAACAAAACCATTTTATGTCAAAGCAAAGTACCATTTCGATCAATAATACGGCAAAATGTTATGAAGGAAAGTTGTTCAGAATATAAAATTATGACTATATGCAAAATTTTAGAAATATCGCATTACTTTGACTAAATTAGTAATTGATTTGTACTCTTGCATTGTAACGTTTAACTTCTAACCTAACCACATCCATTTTGCGAGTGGAAGTAAGCTGCCCATAACATCCATATGCGGTTTATTCTGTAATAGGGGGTTGGTAGTGTGCGCAGCAGTTGAATTAGTTGCCAACTTCACTGTTTATATCGTGCAATCTAAGATGTGATTAAAAATCGTGTTTGATTTTCATCGGTTTCACCAAGATTGGATTAATTTTCTTTACCTCTGACCACCTAATTGTGTTACGTAAGTAAATGTCTACCTGCTGATACCAAAAACTTGCTCTCGAAACGTCGTTTTCCTAAGGGTAGCTAACACATCGTTCAATAAGTCCCGAGACTAACCCAGAGATGGTGCTAGTAGTACCAAACTAGCCACGTTTCCCTAGAGTGCGAACCTTCACATGAAACGTGTAAAAATTTCACGTCGATTGGACCACAAACAGCAGAGTTATCGAGGTTAGAGTAAAGTCACTTTGTAATTTGTTTGAAAAATGGAACAAAGCGAGTTTCGCGTGTTGATAAAACATTGTTTTTTAATGGGTAAAAACAACGTAGAAGCCCAGCAATGGCTTGAGAAACGTTACCCGGACTCCTCTCCATCCAAATCAACGATTTGTCGTTGGTATGCTGAGTTTAAACGTGGTCGTACGGACACAAACGATGCGGAACGTTCGGGTAGGCCATTGGAAGCCGTTACACCGGAAAATGTGAGTGAAGTATTCAAAATCGTAATGAAAAATCGCAAAGTAAAGGTCCGTGAGATTGCAGAAATGACACAGATATCATCTGGAAGCGTATTTACAATCCTTCATGAAAAATTGAGCATGAAAAAGGTTTTTTCCAAGTGGGTGCCGCGATTGCTTTCAATGGAACAAAAACAGCAACGAATCGACGATTCAGAGAGCTGTTTATCGCTATTTACTCGCAATAAAAAGGATTTCCTGCGTCGATACGTGACCATGGATGAAACATGGATACATCATTTCACTCCGGAGTCGAATCGGCAATCATCTGAGTGGCGCATGGCTGGCGAAAGCCGCCCAAAGCGTCCAAAAACGCAGCAATCTGCTGGCAAAGTCATGGCGTCTGTTTTTGGGGATACACATGGCGTCATTTTCATTGACTACCTGGAAAAAGGTAAATCGATCAACAGTGATTATTATATTGACTTGTTGGTACGTTTGAAGGAGGAGATCGCAGCAAAACGACCGCACATGAAGAAGAAAAAAATCCTTTTTCAGCAAGACAATGCACCATGCCACAAGTCCATGAAAACAATGGCAAAAATCTACGAGTTGGGCTTTGATTTGCTTCCCCACCCCCCGTATTCGCCAGATTTAGCCCCCAGCGACTACTGGCTCTTTGCTGATCTCAAAAAAATGCTCCAGGGAAAAACATTTGGCTCGAATGAGGAGGTCATTGCCGAAACTGAAACCTATTCTGAAGCAAAGGATAAATCCTTCTATAAACATGGTATAAAAATGTTGGAAAGGCGTTGGAAAGATTGTATCACTCTAAAAGGAGATTATATTGATGAATAAAAATGATTTTTGAAAAAAAAATGTTGTTTTCGTTGTTAGTCTCGGGACTTATTGAACGATGTGTTATATCGAACAATTACCTTAAGGAATTAAATGCATTTTGTAAATAATTTAGATGTATCTGAAGATACCAAAGAAGCTAACAGACTTTGGAAAGTTCAACCAATAACTGACAGTATCAAAAAAATCCTCCACCCTTCCAGATAAGATAAGATAAGATTAAGTATTGGTAAGCAGATGATTCCGTTTACCGGTACAACCGTCCTCCGCCAACACGTGAAAAATAAACCAAACACACTGAACCTGAAGAACTTTTGTTTTGACTACACCAGAAGGTCTAGTGCTCAACTTTATGGTTTACCAAGACGCAAAAACCTGGCCAGGAGGTAAACCTAAAACAGAATTGGAAATAGGTGGTAGTGTAGTGAAGGCCCTTGAGAAAGGTGTTAGTGCTGGTCATACCTTATTTATGGATAGATATCTCACAAGTACTCATGTACTGGAATATCTTTTAAATGAGAGAAGTATTTACGCTGTCGAAACAATTTTTACTTCAAGAATACCTCACGGTGCAAGACAAAAACTAACATCTGATAAGGAAATGATAAAAAAAGCAGAGGAACATTTCAGGAAATAGTTAGAGAAGATAACAGATTGTGTATTACTAAGTGGTACGATAATAGAACAGTATTAATCGCCTCGACATCAGAAGGATCGCAGCCAGTCTTACCCGTTCAAAAATGGAACAAAGCTACTAAAAACTATATTCCCGTACCAAGACCGAATGTTATTGCAGCCTATAACATTAGCATGGGAAGCGTAGATCTAAATGGCAGAATGATAGCATATCGATAGCTTAATTGCAAAACCACGTATCACCCATTGACAACAATAGTTGATACGTGGTTTTGCAACTAATGTATCGATATTACCGAATCGCACAAAAACCCGAAAATGGTCAGTTCGTTTCTTGTTCCATTTTGTTGATCTTGCTTTAGTGAATGCATGAATAGAATACCAACGTGACAGAAGACAACTGAATGCCTCTAATAAAGACATTAAAAATTGGCTTGCATTTAAAATCTATGTTGGAGAATGCTTAGCCCAAGCTTCAAGTACAACACATTCAATCCATGAACAAGAAATTTCCAGTTTCTCGGAAGATTACCAACCAGTACAGAAGAAAACCAGTGTGAGTAAAGCTCGGCCAATACCTAATAAAGATGTTAGAAAAGTTAGTAACTTGCACTTGCCAGTTTGCACAATTAATGATAAAGTTGAATTCATGAGATGCCGTATGAAGAATTGTAAAGGTAAATCTCGCTATAAATGCAGATCGTGTAATGTATTTTTCTGCCCTTATAACGTCCCAAGAGCTGGAATGAATCATTACGTCCCTGTTCCAAACGAAAATGAATTTAGTTTACGGGCGAAAAAATGATGACGTCTCACGGGAGTAAGTAATATTACACTCTTGACGTGATACGCTCTCGGCTTCGCCTCAAAAGCAATAATCACCTCTCGACTGCAACAAATTACTTTCCTCTCTTGGTACGTAAATAACTATTTATGTATCCAATATGACAGACAATGTTTCGTTAACTTTCATACTTAATTATTATTCACTTGTTTATTTAATTTTCTTGATTATTAATAAATAAATCGTTACAACTTACCTTTGCTTTATACGTTTAATTATTTTCATAAACCTTAGTTTATTCTCAAGTATTTTGCTAATTAGAATATTATTGTGATTATTTGAAATTTTTGATAGCAAACTATTAAGGTTAGTAAACAAATTTAAAGTTGTCTTCACCCAATAAAATTGATACATTTTGCAGATTTTGTTAGATAAGTTATCGATTTTTAATATTTTTAACTTATATACTACAGAATAATTTAGAACTTTGATAAATAAGAAGCTTGTTTATTGTAAATATCTGTAAAGCTTTGCAAGTTATGTTCCTTTTGTTTTCGTAACAGTTGTTTAAAAATTGATATAATAATAGGTATCTAGAGTCAGCGACACAAAAGTGACCTGAATTGTTGATCATTTATTTGTTTGAAACGATTATTTATTTACCAACTCACTTTATGTTTGGTACATTTGGATCCAATATATTACACATCAGTAGGCTCCACGCTAATTATCGCGGCTGCGTACAGATCCGGATCTGAAAAGTTAGAAAATTGATGAACTTGTTTGTCTACTCTTTTATCGTGCTTACTTATAGATTGCATCAACTTATTACACTTAAGTACTCTTTGTTCTTCATTATCCTTGGACAAAGATTCTATTAAGTAAACGTATCTGGATTAACTCTTCGCTGCACATGGAACATTAATATTTAGATCAGTGTGCTTATGCCAATTAGTTAATAATTTAGTTTATGTATGTATGTTATCTCTGAGTACATTCACAATTAGTTGTTTGTATAAATTAAAGTTTTTTTTTGTTTTTTTTAATACACCTGAGATTTTCCACGCGGAAAAAATCTGAAAAAGGATGCCATCCCGTGTGACTACGATGAATTGCACGTTAAAAATACCTACCAGGACTGGAAAACCTCGGATTCGGCTAAATTCCAGTTGGCGCCAAAATGACCATAGTAGCTGAAGTCACGAGGTCCAAGGGAACTGCGACCTGAAGCCTCAGCCGCAAAACAACATCTTCCATTTGCAAAGCCTGCTTGTGGAAATTTAATTATCATTGCTAGACATTAGATATTTATTGGTTAATTGAAAATTAAAAATTATTCTGCATGCAGAATTTCATAACTATTCTAATAATCCAATAAAATATAGGGTGTTCTATTTAAGAAACTTATTCTTCACTTATATTATCATCTTAATATTGGAAAGATGGCGGACAATATCAGTTTTTCGCCATTTTTTGTATTTTCTCATTTTGAATCTATAATATTAATATTAGTTGTTCGATATATTTATTTGGTTTATGACACTTGTATTCATATTTTGTACTTTTGCAGTTTGATTTGAAATTTGATTTCGATCTGACTTGTACGTTTACTGTGTTAATTTTTCTTTTTCACGCTTAATTCCAGTGATGGATTTAGGCTTAGGTTCGCGAGGCCCGAGCCTAGGGCGGCAAGATTTGAGGGGCGCCAAAATTTGAGGCACCGCAAAATTTGAAAGACGATGAAATTCGAAATTTATGGAGTTTCCCGGTGACTCTATGAAAAGATTGTAGAGCTGTTTCAAAAATATTATTTTTTCCATCGGAGAATAATTATACCTTAACATGGTTAAGTATCTAATTACTGAAATAAAAAAAATATTAATTGACCAATTGAAAATTTCGGGAATTATAAAAATATAAAAAAAATTAAATAGATTTTTCTCAACTCTGTCTTTTGCTACAGCAATTGTTTTTTTATATTTTTATTACTATACAGGGTGTCCCGTAAATATGCCAATAAAGCTTTAGATAGCAGCCTCCCTCAATCTCTCAAGAAACCGAAATTGACCCACAAATGTTCCAACGTACTTAGATTTGTCACACGATTAAGAAAAAGAAATTTAAACTTGGTAACGCTGCTGCAGGCAAATAAAAAATTGTTTATAACGCTGCTGCAGGCAAATAAAAAATTGTTTAATACAGGAACTAAAGTATCGCAAGAAATCAAAGAGTTATAAATTTTATTCCAGTGATAATGGACCATAAAATTGCCAAAACTTGAAAGAATTGCTGGCAACTAATTTCATCACCCAAGACTTCCACGTTTGTCATATATTTTTTGGTAAGAATTCAATTTTTAACAGCATGTTCAAAAAGAGAAATATAACAGTTCTGTGCTTTATCAAGGGTAATTGTTGTTTCAACAGATTCATTTGTTGAACTCGTAATGGCTTCATTTGGATTCGATTCTTTGGTTTATGTTTATTTAGTGTTGGAAATGTTAACAAGACACTTGTACAAGAAAACTAAGCAGGGCAGAAATTTTCTTTTTGCAGATTTGCAACAAGCACTCAAAGAAGAAGATGTTTACCTGAAGCTTTATTGGCATTTACGGGACACCCTGTATATTTTATATAATACACCTTTGCAAAACAAAAAGGGCGCCATACAAAAATAGGCCTAGAGCGTAATCAAACTTAAATCCGCTTCTGCTTTGGGCCACTTACTGAGTTTAGCGGACTAAGACTACTAGTCTTATTGTAGAGTCGGTATTATTTGTAACGCAAGGTTACGTTCCACGTTTCCAAGCAGACATTATAATGACATGACAAAGAATCAACTATTACTACTTTGAAGAGAATGTATCAATAAAAGAGGGTACAGATTTGAATAAAACCTATTATTGTAATGCCGTTTTATTGACAGTTAAAAAAATTACATTTCACTCATCCATGTGTTACAGAAATTCTTTCTCCTTTTTTTAAAGTTAGCCTTTTTGTGATATGATATAATACCATAATATTCGAATTTCTCTGTTAATAAAAATAATAAAATGAAATTACAAAATTAATAATCAACAATTACAAAAATCGTAATTACATAAATAGCGTAACCTATCACATGCAATATTTAAAAGGATTTCTAGTGCAACAAATTTAAAATTTGTTATCAAGGTAATACATAATGGTTTTTGCAAAGATAGTTTATTGATATCAAAGTTGTTGTCTTTCGAAATAATAACATATTAACAAAACAAATACTTATAAACCTCTTGAAAAAATAAAGAGAATAATAGATTTTCGCAAAGAATTTGTTTTAAAAAAGCGATATCAAAGATTCCTACTAGTATAAAACTTTATCATTTAAACAATTTATCATAGAACTGCAACAATTTCAGTATGTACGGTATTATAATATTTATTATTACAACAGGGACACTACAATTAGTAGTATCCAATTCAGCACCTTATTACAGACCATTATCACCTGAACAAGGTAAGAAAAAACTACTAAACCGTATTACGACAAAACAACTGTTTAATACAACATTGTACAATAGCTGCAAAACTTTCCGAATGGAATACCAGTAGTTTACAACAAATGTGGGAACTAAGCGGACAATATGAAGGGGATATGGTGCTTCAACCTAACCAGTTAAATGGAGTTATAAACACACGTTTTCGCTGGCCTAACAGAGAAATTCCTTATGAAATTTCTTCAGATTTTAGTAAGCATGATTAAAATGTGTATTGTTATTAAGACTATTCTTATCTAGATATTTCCAGCTCCACAGGAAAAACAATTTATTGCACAGGCCATTCAAATAGAATACGGAAGAACCTGTCTGAATATAAGACCTAGACAGGCTTCTGACGTGGACTTCGTATATATAACGGTAGGGACTTACTTCATACGACGTTTTATAAGTAAAACAGCTACATATTTCATTATAAACAGGGAGATGATATTGGATGTTGGTCAAATATTGGACGTGTAGGTGGACCACAAATACTTAACTTACAAAGAAGTGAGGGATGTATTTGGAAAGGAACGATAGCACACGAATTTTTACATGCCGCTGGCTTTGTCCACCAGCATAGTGCTACTGAAAGAGATGATTACCTTGAAATATTATGGAATAATATAATTGAAGGTTAGTATGAAACCTATTAGACTTTAAATGAAATAAATAAATAAATATATAATTTTCAGATCAGAAATACAATTTTGTGAAATATGGATATAGTGATATTACTAGTTTTGGGGAAACATATGATTACGATAGTGTAATGCATTACGGAAGGTATGCATTTTCTGCTAATGAAAGACCTACTATATTACCTAAGGTAAGTAGTAAGACTTAATTCTAAAAGGCATTGCTTCTAAAAATTTATAAACCGTTTTTATTGTATAGACGGTCAGAGTTGGGAAACTAGCAGCTTTGAGAAAATTAAGTGTGAATAATAGGATGGTTCATATTTTTTAAAAGGTCCCATCTTTCAAAATGTGCAATGTATAGATATGGTACTTACCTTATCTAATCACTGCGGAATGCAATGATAAAGTTGCGTGCTGCATAGTAACAAAGAATGTAAATTGTACAATAAAAATCACCAACTCACAATGGTGGCACCATATATGTTATCTATGGGTGGCACTTACTTGGGGTCTCGTTCAGAAAACGTCGCCCACGTATAAAAAACCTATAGATGTCTTTTTCGAAATTATTTATATTGGACTAATGTCACTCCCTCTATTTTACATAGAGTGCACTCTAAGGCCCATTTTTGCAATCGTTAAATAGGTTTCTCTAGGTGATTATTTTCATGAATGCAGCTGTTGCCTGCAATTTCCACAGTTGTATCTATGACAATAATCCCCTAGATAAACTTAGTGACGTTTGAATGCAGCCCTGAAATCTTAAAATATCCAAACTGCAAGTGAAAATTATTGATACTCGAATATTCACCCTGCATAGTCGAAAAACTGCCAATTCAAGGTAACAAACGTATGCTCTTGTAAATCACGGTGCTAAACACGGGATGTTTCATTTTAAAAAAGTAAAAAATAGCATTTGCGTTTCTCATTCGCTCTGTATAACGTTCAATTAAATCTTAAGTTACGCCTTTTAAAAACAGAAATTACAGTTTGCTTTTATAAAAGTAAATTACCAAGACGAGTTGAAAACAACGCTGAAACAAGCAGACAACGGTTATTCATCGACCTTTTTTCTTTCTCTACCCCTCAAAAACAATTTCTTTAATTTTTGTACCCTCACGTGTGAAATTTTACTTTAAATTAAATAATACAGAATAATGTACAGTCTCCAGATCGTACGGTTGCGGAAAAACCCTTGATGCGCACAGACAAATCCTTCAGAAGGGCGGGGGGAGGCCACTTGTAAGCCGACTTTCTAGGCAGTAAGTTGTGTGGTGCGTATACGGTATCTCTTTCGTTAATCTCCTATCTTCTGCGCTAGGTGACCCGCAAGGTTACGATCTAGCGACTGTATACTTTTATATGCAAAACTGCCATTATTTATAAATTTAGACTACCCATCTATTCAGTAAGATAACTACGTTTACATACTCCATGAGGGAGCATCGCATACCACCAGGGTTGAATACTGCACTGTGGGTCAAATTAAACGGAAGCTAACCAAAATGACAAATTTTCAACTTTTACAAAACATTATAAAATCTACCTTAACAATAAGAGTAATGTTCAAGGCTAGCGGAAATATGAATTTTATAATCATCGGGGTAGAATTAATCCTATCAAACAAGAGGAGCCTATTTCAGTAATAATAATAATTCTTAAAATTTTTCTTAAAGAACCTTGTGATATTTTTACATTACCATAACGAAAAAACAAAATACTACCCAATTCCGCCACACAAAGGTTGCCCTTCAAAAAGATTCTTAGCTGACGTCACATCCTGAAACTATGACGTCAAAAAAAGAACTAAAAAAACATCAAACTGTGGCAAATATTCAGATATCAAACTCCCATTAATAACTTTTTTTTGTACAACTAATAATAAAAGTTCTAGCATCGACGTTCCTTACCTTTTATTCTCACTGTATAGATATTAGCTTTAATTGAAGAAAATTATAAACTTATAAAAATGAAAAAGACTACTATGCAGATTACAACGAGTTATGAACTAACATGCTTTTTCATGGTTTTGTAATTTTAAGGTTTTAAATTTTGTGGAAAATTTTCATTAAGGATTCTAGTTTTAAACATAAATGAATTTTGCACTATAAGTCTATAAGTGGGTCACCTGCTCACTATAATATCCACTTGGATGCTAAAACGCAAAATTATTACAAAATAATACTTGACTTGTTGGAACTTAAAAAAGTAAATTAACTCCAGTTGCATAAAGCGTTTTGGAGAATTCTAAATTAACATCTAAATTCTACCTATGATTGGTTAATGACATTCTTATCTTGACAACAGAATAAAATGAAATAACAAACATTTTTTTTTGTTTTAGGATCCAACTGCTAATATTGGTCAAA
Source organism: Ignelater luminosus (assembly GCA_011009095.1). Taxonomy (NCBI): domain Eukaryota; kingdom Metazoa; phylum Arthropoda; class Insecta; order Coleoptera; family Elateridae; genus Ignelater; species Ignelater luminosus. The sequence goes on from VTPC01090128.1 coordinate 113,835, forward strand.
ACAATGCTTTAAGTAGAAAGGACATAATTAAACTCCATAAAATGTATAATTGTACTGTATAGATCTATTTTCTCTTCTATTGTTTTCATGAATTACATTGATAGTATATCAAGGCATACACAATTACTAGTGTAGTATCCCTATTTTAAGACGTTTTAATTCTATAATTTTTAATTTTATTATTAGAATTTATTTTACTATGGGAATAAACAATATTTCAGAGAACATAATTTAAGCGAAACAAATTTAAAGCTATTCTAAATTTTATAAATAAATAGGTATCATTTAAAGTATAATGTGGCTAATAGAAAAATAATAAACTTTCATTAATGGCAAGTGTCACCAAAAATAATGTAAACAAGGATTCATTAGGGGGAAAAGGCCCACACGGGGAAAATTTTGGTGTTGAAAAAGATCCTGTTTGATTCGGCTGTAAGTTTTCAGTGAGTGCATGTCATTTGGTAAGTTGTTCCTTGTTGACTCTGACAATTATGTTTATTCCCTGAAGCTTTTTCCAGTTCTTATAATACTTGTAATTATAACATCGTTTAGTATACAATATAATATATAATATTATACAATAAAGTTAATCCTTGCTTGAGAGTTTGAATGTTTGAATTTTAAAGATCCTAATTAAAAACAAGTGAAGGGAGATCCAGGGTTAAGACCCGCACATCTCTGAAGGAAGAGCTGGCCAAAACACGGTAAGTTCTTACTTCTTAAAATCATAATACCTAGTTTGACATAAAAATATAGGCTATTACACTAGTTTTACTGTTTGTACTAGGAACCGATAATAGTCAAGATTAACTATATTTCCTGAAAAAAAATTTAATGGTTAAATATCTGTATCTTAATGTAAATAAAATTATTTCTACTAAAAATCTTCTAATTGTTATACTATAAATCTGTACATGACCATACATGCACTTGTTTGGAAACATATGGTTCAAAATGAAGTGCAAACACAAATTAATATTCCCCAACATCCTCTAGAATTCCCCTAAATTGTTTGAATTTGGACTCGTTTCTATTTCATTTGGTTTTCCCTAAGTACCTTCAACTTTTCAGATTATCACTGCTAGTGAATAAAGATTAATTTTTAATTAGTAAGAGTAGCAAGTAAAGTTAGAAGACATGTAGTACTACAGTAGCTTAAAAGTTGCAATATCAGCAGCAGCAAAGCATGTACAATAAAGACATCAGAGCAGTCATGATAATTCAGTAATCTGGTCTTTTTTGTGCTAACTACAATGTCATAAAACTTAAAAGGCTGTTTATCACAGTGCAAGCAATGTAATGGTAACAGAAAGGTTTTATACATCATCAGCAATTACACCACAACGTTTTTCAAGCAATTTCTTTAAGAGATATGGAGAATGCAATTTTAATAAAATGTGTTCACACAAACACTATAGCCAAGCTATTGCACAAGTATAGATTTTTTCGATAAATATTTAGGTAATAATAATAATAATAATAATAAGAACAATTATAAAATGTAATTAAATTACAATATTATACCTTATTAACCTTCCGATGTAAAAAGACTAAAAGTTTTACTAAGTAAGCAGTAATTGTGATGTAAAATTGAGCCGATCCACTTAGGTTTAGTCAAACTTTTTATTAATGTTAACTCATCTCAGTTTGTAGTATGACTTATCGTAATAAAAGTTAGTTGGACACCAAATTAATTTTTATTTCTTATATTTTTTTAAATTATTAGCTTTTTTTTAGTTTAAAGATATTGCAGATTAGTTTGAGAAATTAAAACTACATGTTTGTTTGAGGATCACTACTTGATTCCTCAGTGCTATTTACATTCTTACATACATTGCAAGTCAGTTCCACCATTAAAACTACCTGGATATACTCCAAAATAAGTACAACCTCATCGTAGATTAGTTTTTAAAAAAGGAAAGCAGATAAAACTGAAGCATGTTTAGTGTTAATTGTTACGGTTTTACAACATCCTGGACAAGTTCCTCTGGTTTTACAATACAAAATATTTTACTTTGCTAGTCAAGGAACTCCTTATATGATCTTTATTTGATCAGTTTTTGTGAATTCTTAAACGGAAATGCTACAATTCTCCGCATTGAACTAAATACTACCTTATCTTTTTATTGCAGGTTTGTTTTTAAGGTTCAAAGCATGAGGAAAGAGCATTACATATAGGACTGTGAAAATGGAGTCAAAGTTATATATTCTGATTTGATTTCAGGTTCATCATTTGAATTATGTATTATATTAATAATTTTAAACAAAACAATAAATAGCTCTAGTTTAACTAGGACTGTTATGTCCTAGGCCGGCAAACTCAGTGGATGGGCCTTGAGGCAGGTCAGGAAAAGTTATACTCACAATAACTCTGATTGAACTAATAAATTTGTATTTAATTCACCACCACCCGCCTGTTCTCTAAGGAACAACCATTTACAAGCATAAAAATACCCCTACAGTAAAAAAAGGTAAGAAGCAATATAACACCCAAATTTCTTAATAAAGACAAAAAAAGCTAATATACAACACACAAGAATTCCTTAACACTAACAACAATTAATTAAGTGTAAAAATATAACTCTATAATAAATTTAAATTTAACGACAATAACAACAATGACAACAAATCTATTGCCACATCCTGTTCACAGACGGTTCCCCAAGAAAATAAATACAACAGGTGAAAAAAATTCTAGGTATTTATACAACCTTTCGCCACAACAAGAAAATTTAAATTTGCTACCAAATAGGCTCAAATCAAATTGTTTAATTAGCAAAAAAACTTTTACTAATCGTAGGAGAAATATATTATTTGTAAGTGATAAATTTAAATAGAATAACAATAAATCGACTAAACTAACAACAAAACTTAACAAAAGCAGGGAAATTTTATCAAAATTTACACTCATATAAATAAAATGAGATAATGGAAATAGGCGAGGAACCTCGTGTAAAAATCGAAAATCTAACAAATTTTAACAAGTAAAACTTTAAAGCCAAAAAAACTATTTAAAAGACCAACCATTAAGAATCAGAGAATATTAGCCTTAAGAACTCCAGAATTAGATAACAATTAAGATGACCATAGTCTTACCAGTTACTGTCCAATGGTCCTTTCACAGCTCTGTAAGGGTTGGAGAAAATTCAAGATTTTTAACAACCAAACACCGCTATCTAAAAAATTACTTCTTAAGCAAAAAGAAAAAAGAAATTAAAATTAATAAAAACAAAAGTCACCTTGAAAGACTCAGATTATAAAACAATTTAACAAAATTACACAAGATTACATCAAGATCCAAAGAAAAAAATCCCTGAACTTTCAAAGTTTAATTGATAATTTAGATATTTCTTTCTATCTGAGCCAATCTACTAAATTTATATTGAAATTTCTGTGGTTTCCCTATGATAACTTTTATTTTTTGGAGATCCCCAGGAGTTCAACCGATCCAGCTGGACAGCAAGGGTAGCGCCGGATCCACGGCCGACGTGGGCACCCTCTGAACTTTCCCCATCAAAAGACTCCAGAAGCTAGTAATCTCTGAATTTTCTCCAATATCCGGAACGAACTATAGGATAACAAAAAAATGGTGAAGAAAGGCGCCCTGACAGAACCAGAACCACTTACTCCCAAATTCACTGGGGCTCGGTACACAAAGATTAATTAAATAAAGGCTCTCTCGCACACAACAATGTCTCTGACCTCAAGCTAGAGAGGTTTGGCCACAGAAACATCTTGGTCTGGCCCTCGCTGGCAGACCGAGAACTCAAAGCTGCCCCCCAAAAGCATGACAATCTAACCCCGTGGTATTTACTCTATGGAACGATCAAATTCAACCATTACAATATGGGTAATTTTTTAAAAACATGTAATGAAAGAAGTCATGCACTAAGTAACAGGATAAGCTACATTTTTAAATCAAAACAAAAAAATATAAATTTGTGGTGCACACATTTTGTGTTGATACTAAATCAATAAAAAGATCAAAGTAAATATTTCTTTATTCACAATAAATAATTGATAATTATACTAACACCTACTTGTTTTATCCATGCCTTGTTTTTTGTTTTCATAAGAATAATGCAAAGTATTGCAACATGTTGAAAACAGGGTTCACACAAATATTTTGGAATCTATTTCCCTGACTTCCATATGAGAGTTAAGTAAATATTTTCCCTGACTAATAATTTCCATGCATTGTATACAATTACGGAAATTTAAATCAATTATACAGTATGTCCCCGGATTGAGTTTACAAGAGGAAAAACTTTTTTGTTATTGGTCTAGGACAAAATGTCACTCTGGATAATAGTAGTTTACGTAAAGTGCAGTAAAGACACTTTACTGACATATTACGTACAATATTTTTTCTAACACCAGTTTTTCTCGATGCCGTAATCACATACAAGGTGGTGTCTGGTATAGATATTGTACTTATAGGTATACCAAATTATGCTTTTATTATCTTCCAGTTGATTTTACAGCAAATATGTAAAAGTGTCCAAGATGGTATGTATTAAATTTATTTGTAACTGAGATTTTCTAATAGTTGGTTTATTTATTTATTCTTAATAAATTACATTTTAATATTAATTTTTAAATTTAAGCTCCTGTACTTTAAATATTACCATAATTGGCAAATTTTAAGAATGAAATAATGTGGTCATGTGAATACAGCATCTGACTTCTAATCTAGAGGCCCTGCGTTCGATCCTTGCTGTCGGACACCTTGTGATATTTTTTGTTTCTTCTTTCATTTTTATATTAAGTTTTTTTATAAGTAAAATTATTCTAGTTAATTATTACAAAAAGGAGATGTTAAATAAAAATTTTAAAAAAATTGAAAAAGTTAGTAGCCAGCAGCAGGAGTCAAACCCGGATCTCTTGATTAGAAGTCAATATCTGTAACCAAACAACCAAATTCTTCATTTGTTGAAACTGTCAAATTTTAGTATTTGCATGGCAGCACTTTAAATTTGTATTAAGAATTAATAATAAAATGCATTTCATAAATAATGTAAAGAAAGATGGACAGTATTTAATTGTAAACATGTTTTGCATTTCCATATTTGATGTAAAAAACTTGAAACAATATAAAAGAAATCACAAATAATTAAAAACCGTTGTCTGTATCCAAGGTGACAAAAACAAAATTATAAATATAAAGAAATACACGATCTGATCTGTTTGCATTGGTTTTGCGTAATTGTGTAATTATTTGCAATTTTGGTTTTGTATTTCTTAAAAATAGGCGAACGCGGTATTGAAGAGTTTTCATGTACACCTCCAGAAGAAGAATAAATGTTTTCTTGAATTTTTTTCGAGTCAAGAAAATACTTTACCTGACTAGTACGATAAAGTACTTTTCTGACTAGTCAAGTAAAATCTAGTTTCCATAGCAAAATGAATAAAGAATACTTTCGAATAGTGTAAAAAACATGTTTTGCTTGTTTCAAAACCTCCAATAATGGTAATATAATTTCATTGTTACCAACAATAATGAAGAAAATTTAAAAAACGCATTATTTCAGTATAGAACATCTGGAAATCTAAAGCATAACCACAACGAATTCCGTTTTGTTACTTTTTTCAGACTTCGGCAGCCATTTTTACCATGTTCCCGAGGTGATATCAAAAAACTAAAAGTACACGTTTGACTTATTTTTTGATGTAGAATACGATTCTAAAGTAAAAAAAATTTTGAAAATTTTTCAATTTTCGGCCGCCATTTTGACCATATTCCCGGAGAGTTATCAAAAAACGAAGATATCACGTTGTCTTTAGTTTTTGATGTAGAATCGAAATCTGAAGTCAAAATTTCAGAATTTGACAAAAAATGCGGACATTCAGACAGACTTTGCAAATTCAGTAACGACTCCTTCGGAGTTCGTTGAAAATGATTAAGTTCCAAATTTCCTCAAAAATCAGGATGCCATGTTTGGCATTTTTTAATTTAATTTAAACGCATTGCTTTTCAATATAAAATCAACTGAGTTTCAAATTTGTTAGCTTTTTTGCAGATGCAGTTGAAACATGGCAATCTGATTTTCAAGTAAATTTAGAACTTCGTCGTTTTTATTCCAAAATAATTTTTTTTTTAATCTTTTTCATTATTGTTGGTAACATCAAAATTATATTACCATTACTGGAGGTTTTGAAACAAGCAGAACATTTTAAAAGAGTGACATTCTGTCCTAAGACTAATAATAAAAAGGTTTTTCCTCTTGTAAACCCAATCTGGGGACATACTGTATATACTGAACATTATTATTATAATAATTATTATTATTATATAGGGGAGGGGAAAAACTGGAAAAAACAAAATAGAATTGGGAATGTATACAACTAAAACAGCAATCAAATAAAATACTTAAAGTGTTTGCCATTATAAAGCATTACCATTAGTATTCTGAGATTTTTGGTAGGTAAACATTCTAGCTTTGCACTTGGCCTACAAGTAGCTCTGGGCAATGACCAATTATTATAATAATAAGTATGTAATTACTAGATTCATAAAATATAATAAAATAAAGAAATTATTATCGGCAGTAGTTGAAATAACTATCTCTGGAAATAACAAGTTATATTTATTATCGTATTGCTTTACTAGATACTGTTTCATATAAAGTAAAACCCCAAAAAGGCACAGTAATGAGTGCACACCAAAATGAGGAACATAAATACCAATAGATAAGTGACTGCACACCAAGAACGAGCCAATTTACACCAAAATGAGTACAAGAGCACCACAATGAGTAAACTAGTTCCACTCAAAACAACACACGTCTGCCAATTAATTTCCTCTCCGACTTTTGGATTTTAAACACCAGTTTCCCTGACTTTTGGCATTAAAAGGACTGAGTTCCCTGACCAATTTTATTTTCCCTGACTTTCCAGGTCTGTGAGAACCCTGGAAAATGTGCACAAGGGCACAAGGCAGATAATAACACTGATAGACAACAATTTTGTTACAGGAACAATTTTGGCTGATTCTTACATAATTTTGTTCACTGAATACGAATGTCATCAGAATTTGTCTATCACCCATCATTTTTTTGTAATTCTTGGTTTTTACCCAAAATTAGCATACCCTGCCCCTTATATTTATTTCTTTGAATTTCTAATTTTTGGAGCTACTTTAAATTGAAACTCAAATTCATGTGTCCAAATTACACAAGAACTGTCAATTCTTAGCATTTTATTTTTTCAAAATATAACACAATTATATCATTTTATACCAGACATCATATTAGTGATAATTTATCATCTGCATTAAGATGCCATCAGAATTACTATGATTTTTGAAAATATTCTCAAATTCTAGTTATTTCAAAAGATGCAATATTCTGCAAAAAAAAACTCGCCTGGCAGATCAAATGAACCTTCTTTGGTTTCCACATATGCACAAATTGCTCTTCTCTTGACACAAAACCAAAAACAAAAAATTTCTCCCATTTGAGAATGTTTTGACAGTTTCATCCGAGAATTCAAGAATCTCCAGTATTAAATGTTTGCCTCAAGAAGTGTCCACAAACATTTACAGAACCCCTGTTTGACCTAATATTAAGCAAAAAAATAACAGTCCATTTGTTAAAAGAATATATTTCTAGAATTTCAAAGATTACAAACCACAATGTAAATAGCACTAAATACAGATACATTCAGTAGCAAATAACAAAATGATTCAGGTAACCAATTGATTATTAGCAAGGAGCGGCAGAGATAAGTTGATACGTCATGATGACGTAATTACATAAGCAGTGCAACGTTACTAAGGTATGCTTGCATCTAAGTTGTAACACAGGTAAAGGACATCTAGAACCATCGAGCCACTGATAAACAAATTGTTTGGCATCAACAACATCACTATGTTATAAAAACTGCATGTGCATGATTATCCAGTCAAGTATCAATAAGCCCAACGTGTTTATATGCAGCTACAATCGAGTATATGGACAACTTTACTGTGCCATCAACTATTTGATACTGCTCCTTGATTATTATGCTTAAATTACTTATCTCGTTAATCATTTATATACACTTTATCAAAGGCTTTAACATCAGTCTTTTAATTCCCTGATTCGTTTCACAATAAATTACTTATTGTCATTTAATAGCAAAAATATGAAGCAAAAAACTAATGATTTTTATATTTTTTGACGGAATGGAAAATTTCTTAAAAAAAGAACATGCCATGCTCAGCCAAAGAAAAGGCCTTAATATATCTACCTAGTATACCTAATATCAAACAAATATTTAATGAATTGATTTATTGGTTTTTTATTTTTTTATTTTTTATTTAAGCCCTACTGTAAGGAGATACCATAACAGTGCCAGTGCAAGTATCATAATTTAATCAACAAAACTGGCTCACAAATTGTATATTTTTTAATCAATAAAGTAAGTAATGTAAGTTTGTGATAAAATTATAGAGAATCTTTTGTTTAAGTTTTCTTCTGCAACCTCGTTAGGTATCTGAATTGAGCAAGGCTTGTTTTGTATGCAACGTAATTGAAACCTAAAGACATGCTATTACCATTGAAGAAACCCTTATTATACTATTAATTGTTCTTTCAGTATTGCACTAGATATATAAAAATAACTTAGTTGAAAAAGAACGATAATACACTATAACTATAAAACTTTTGACTTATAACATGAATAAATTGAAATCCTAAAAAGGTTTTTGTAAATCCACCTTCTATCAGTTTGAACTCAAAATTTATTGCTTCCCTCTTCACTTTGTATATTAATTGCACGTAATTTTCCATAACTCGTATTTTCTATAACTTGAACTAATAATCGCGCTCCTTGGATTTCGAGTTATGGAGGTTCCATTGCATATTTATCTACTATTCCTATTTATGCGGGCAGTACTAATTAATGAAAAAAAAACAATAAATCTATCTGAACTGCAGTACATACATATCACTATAAACGCTTATGTAATACTGCTTGCATGTATTTTGATTTGTATTATTAGTTATCAAATAACCACAGCCTAGGCATATACAATTAACTATAGAATGTTTTAGCTTACTAAGAAATTTTAACATGGGGAAGAATTATTAGGATAGTTAATATAAGATTTCAGAAAATAAATAGTACATTATACGCTAAGGAAGAAAATTGAATTATATTTCCTGAAGCGTCAATTCAAAGCCAGAAGGCAAAGCCCAAGGACTATAAAACACCAAAAAAAAATGGCGTTCTTTCCTGCTGCAAATATCAAATAAAAACAAGAAACAAATATTTTCATAAATCAAGTGTTAATAAATTGAAATTGTACTTAATATATGATAGTAATATGAGGAATATGGCAACAGATAATATTTGTATAATGAAAACTCCTTAAAGAGTTTAAATATTATATCTCTAGGGAATAACTGTTTCAAATTATAAAACAGTGGAGTAGGCCATGTAAATTTGACAGGTTTCACCTTGTATATTATTGACAACATAAAAAATTGGTAGGGGTTAAAATGAATTTTAGGTTATATTTTCTTAGCATATTGTATTGGCTACATTGCCAAACCCAAATTAGCTAAAATTACTTTATTTAAAAAATGATGTAGAATAATTTCTATAACTTCGAATGCTTGGTATCAACAGTATACACAAACAAAATTTTCAGTTTTACCATTCAGCAAAATGTAACTTTTTTTGTAGTGCTGTCAACTTAACAAAAATAAATCGTGGCCTAATCTACTCTTTTATAATTATAATAACAGAAATCAATTTCTACTCTTGATCATGGAAAACTCAGTAAAACAATAAATGTTAAATAATTTTTCTCATGTTAAATTTTTATCTTCTAAGTAAAATAAAACACCCTATATACATATATGTAATAAAAATAAAATTGTAGTATACTGTGTTCACGTTGTTTTTAGATGAGACCTAGCCATGGAAATCTGACAGTTTGATTTGTGTGAATGGGATGCAAAATTGCGTAATGAGGCTTTTTTATGTCAAAATGACTTTGACATAAATTTCTTATAGTTCGAAGGTTATGTTTCATTTACTGCTTAGTATGTTGCCAGATACTTTCCAAATTTGCAAATATCAAGTATTTTTTAATTTGACTGTCTGCCAAGTATGATTAAGTAAACAAACTAGATCAAAACGCAAAAAAAAGGAAACAGTGTTACGAATGTTATTTGGGAAACATGCATGGTTTCCAATATAACAAAAATGTAGCCATATAGCTTCCACTTAATGAATCAGAAGCATGCCCAACCCTCATCTAAATACAACATAAATGCATTATAAAATTAATTACAATTACCATTTTTATTAAAATACAAAACATATAAGTGTTTCCTGAACAACTTACAATAAAATTGATAAAAAACCTTATCTAGGTTTCATCTTGCTCATGATCATATTGTGAGTCTTTGAAATGAACACCACTAATTCGATTAATAATATCAATTCTCTCAGCGTCTGTTCGACGATCAAATTTTCCTCCAAAATAAGCATTTCTTTCTTGACAGAAATCTATCAATGCCAGCCAGCGTTTATCAGTCTTTAGAACAAGAGGGCAGCCAATTACAATTAGTTTACTTTTAGCTCTTGTTAGTGCTACATTAAAACGCTGTAAAAAATTACAGAAATATAAATACTAGAAACCAAAGAAGCATAACGTAGTTTTAGTTTAGTCTTACCTTTTCATTTTTAACAAATCCAAGTTTATAACGGCAATCATGTAATAATAGAGATACCTGAGCTCTAACAGTACTAATGATTATAACACGTTTTTCTCGACCTTGGAAAACTTCTGGAGTTCCTACTTCAATCTCTCCATAACCTATTTCTTTTAATCGCTCTTTTATTCTATGTACCTAAAATCCCATTTATATCAATTTTCAAATGTATGTTTAAAACAAAAAAATAACTTTACCTGTCGAATATATGGAGTTATAACACCTATATCTGACAATTCTACCTTAATACTCAAGTTAAGTATTTCTTGAATATATTTTATAACCATTTCCCCTTCATTAGTGTTAAAATAACTGTCACATAAAGAATAATTATTACGACAAAAAACAAAGAAAACTCAAAAGAAATACCTAGGAGAACGCCCTTCTCGCTTTTCTTGTGCTATTACTGAGCAGAATTCCACTGCAGCTGTATCACTTGTAAAAGGTTTACTTCCCCCCTCTGCCTTTTCCTGTAGTATTAAGGGATATATCAAAATTTTTGCCAAAGGATCGCTTATTGCAGTTAGAGATTTAGCCTAAAATTAGAAATCTTTGTAAAAATAATTTTTCGATAGTAAGTTTAAGTAAGACTTACAATTAGTTGACCGTCATAAAACATATCATTTGGCAATTTTAAAATATCTGGATGAGAACGGAAATTCAATTTCAACATTGTAATGAAATTAGGATCTTTACTCTGATACAGGGCAGTATTCATTAAACGTTCAAGAAGAGAAATTCCTAGAATAACAATAAATTAGAAACACAACAAATTAATAATTTTATTTATCTAAATAAATAAACATTAAAAACAATCTACCAAGTTTATAATTTTCAGCAATTGTAGATGAACATGTTGGACCTAGTTGTTTTGGATCACCAGCCAAAACTAACTGTTTCCCTAATTTCAATAATCCCATGGCAATAGTAGCCTCTGGTTCCATTGCTTGAGCTGCTTCATCGATAAATAAAAAATCGGGGAAGTATGTTTGTCGTTTAGAATATCTGAAACAAAAATAGATTTTGTTACAATCATTATAAAATAGTTGGTCTAATATTTGAAGCATTAGCTAAGCATAATCGAAGACAGATTATATCAATAATAAACTATCCAAATTTTAAAAAGTATAACTTATATTTACTCGTATTTTAATAAATAAATGTTTGCTGAATGATTTTTATCTTTACTGTTTTTTTTCCAAATGAAACTTGTAATAAAAATAAATCTTTAAGAAAACAAAATTGCATTAAATGGGATCTTATAGAGTAACCACTAATCAGTATTAGAAATACTTTCCCCCATTTTTGCATGTATGTTAGGGATGTAAACAGTTTTAATATTCTAAAATCTTTAGTTTTTCAAATACCATAGCATAACAACTCATAGGGTTTATGGTACTCGTTGTCGCTCATACCTTAAATTTCCTACTTGTTCAAAAACCACTGTTGTAAATAAAACGTTGTATTGCATTCCTGTTTTAGTCGCGCTTGCATAGTTACTTATTGACATTGACATTTATATTTAAATTTCTGTTTATTTTTTTATTAAATTCTAATAATTTGGGCTTGTGATTGTGGATTGTATTGCATTCATGTTTTGGTCGCGTTTTATTCACTTAAGAAAATTAAACATTCTTGCATAAATAAAATGCTGTCTGTAACACCTACAATAAATAACTATGTTTGCTCTAAATTGTATTTTCCTTTTTTTAATAAGTATTCTGTTTGAAAAAAGTAGTAAGTAGACAAAAGCTACAAGAATTACTTGCTTTATTTTATACATTTACTATTTTGTATATTAGTCCAGTCGAATTAGGAAATGTAAGTGGATATCAGAAAACAGAAGAATAAGCAATTTTTTTTACACCAAATTGTAGGTTTCGACCTCCTCAATATATTTATCATATGCCGGAAACGCAAAAAAGCGGGGAAGTTGTTTACATATTATATACATATACAGGGTGTCCGAATATTACACCGAAAATTCTTGACTGTAGGTTTGGTCGTTTAAATAGAGATGATTTATTGAAAAAAAAGGTAAGTAAAAAGTTTTGTTTTGTTTTTTTTTGTTCCGCATTTTACGATTCCTGTCAGACTTAAAATTAATTTTATTATAAAGCAACATACTAGCTTCATGTTTTTTAACAGAAATGCTCCGTGTTTCTCCGCCACCTCGGATTTTTTGTATTAGTAACGTAAACAACGCGGAATTGAGTGTTTTAAAGAATCTTGAATTTCTCGAAAATGGTTAAGTTTACGAAGAGATTGCAAGAGGGCAAATTTTTTATAAATCAAAATTGCTTTTATGTGTTCGCATCAAATTTGTAAAATTTTGGTCGTACAAAAAGTTCTGAGCTTTTCAAAAGTAGTCTATTCATGAAAACTTGTGATATGATTTGTAGATTTCAACAATATTTTAGCATAAGGACCACCCTAATGGTACCCAATAGCATCCAAGTTTGAAAAAGATTCGTCGATTCATTTGGACACAGTAAAGAAATAACCATTTTTTCCATCAACTTTAAAGCGTTATAACTTGAAAACTAAAAACTTTACTTACCTTTTTAACAGTCAAGAATTTTTGGTGTAATATTCGGACACCCTGTATATTATATTTTTCGTCAATTTTAAGAATATGTTGAAACCCGTGCACCCTATCAAAAAAATGTCTACACAAGAGATGTTGGAAATTAGATTTCCTACAAAATTTGTTCTATGAAAAATTTTGATTTTCTTAACCGTTTTCCCGCAAATGGTGAAAAATGCTTAATTTATATATATATATATATATATATATATATATATATATATATCAGCTGATTTTTTTAACCTGGAATTTTTAAATATCTGGAGAAACAAGCATCATATGGTAGTTTTTATTTGAATGTATTGGTTCTCGATAAAGAAATGGGAAAAATTAAATTTCGTTGATTACAGTGCCATCTATCATGAATCGAAAAAAAATGTTTTGAATAAGTGTCATATGCTTTGACGTACTATCCAAATCTGCAATACAAAATAGGGGTTCCTATTTAAAATTTCAAAGTTACCCCCGGCCACACCTACAAGGGGAGAGGAGGGGCTAATTTTAGTACTAGTGAATTTCTCCTGTGAAAATATTAACTTTTTATTTCAAACATGTTTTGAGAAAGGATGTTTCTTCCTTCCGATATTTAAAAATTTCAGGTTAAAAAAATCAGCTGGTATATACTTTACGCATTTTTCACCATTTGCGGGAAAACGGTTAAGAAAATCAAAATTTTTCATCAAACAAATTTTGTAGGAAATTTAATTTCCAACATCTTTTGTACAGAGATTTTCTTGCTAGGGGCACGGGTTTCGAGATATTCTTAAAATCGACAAAAAAATATATACAGGGTGTTACTTAATGTTATGTACTTATTTTAATGAATGATTCTTGGGCCAATTCTAAATCAAAGAATTCATATAAATGTATATCCTAAAATGCTTGGTTTTCAATATACAGAGTGTTGAATAATAATAATAATAGTCACATAATAACCAGAGTCACATAAGGAAAAACTTCCAAGGCATTCCAAAGTCTGTGTTCTTGCATTGCTGTTGATTCATGTAAATTTGAAATAAGGAACACAATTCAAATATTAGCTATTGCGGCACAGTTATTTAGAGATATAAAAGATTTCAATCAGGTCACAAAAACTTAACAAAATGTCATGATGTTTTTGAATCGTAACAGACCATGCTTTCATTTTGTTAGGTTGGAAGTGTTGTTTCCTTTTTTTTTGAAAATTGCCGTACCTGCATCTGTATTTGGCGCCATTGCACGATCAAAGATTTTGCATAAACATTTAGTAAGTTTTGCTTTGTTAAAAAAGAGATCAAATCTTTCTTATATTTTACATCTATTAATGTCAATTAAGAAGAATCCCAAAGGTTATAAATAAAAACATAAAAATTTAATTTATAAATATAATATAAATAGGAATTTTCATGAAACAATCTTTTAGCATAATCGATTTCAGATTTACAAAAAAAAAAGGCAACAGCGTGAGATCAAATTGTCATAAAATCATAACCTTAAAGTACATTAAGCATCAATAAGATTTTACAAGTTGAGTTAATAGATAAACAGCCCTGCCACAGACATATACGAAGCAGAAACATCATGAACAGATTATATCCTATATTATTTCAGAAGAATGTAATACGTTTAAAAAATCATACCACAAAAACTGATATTGAAGGAAAACCACTATTCACAAATGGATTCTGGATTTGTCACAAGTCTTTTCTTATGTGACTTGGTTGTATAGTCAATATTCTGTTTATTGATCAAAGGATATTAAAACTGGTAACCTACAGTTTTCAAAACACCAAGGGTTGGAAAAAGCTACTAGATTAACATCAGTAATGTTCTCATTGCTGGGAAATTTCAAGAAAGAAAAACAAAAAAAAAAAGTGTAAAATACATACCGTCCACTTAAAACCAATGTACATATGACAATATTGTAATCCATCAAGTCTGCACCAGATAGCTTGTTATATTCTCTTCCAGAATAATTGCTGTATGATCTCACATTAGCTGGAATAGTCTCCCTGTAAGAAATATGTATCTTCAAAGTTACTTAATTAGAATATCATTTATTTTTGGTCAATTTTTCTACAAAAGTAATTTTATCCTCTCATTAGTTTTTATTGATTTGCAGCAAGCTCTGTAGAAAATACAGTGTATGACACATATAAAAATAATTTATTTTGTTTGTAGGATTTGTTATACTCGGGCACAAAACAAAATGACATTTTTAATACTTGTTTTCATAAATAACGATTGTTTCTACATATATGAAGTATAATAGGAAAAATATTATTTCATACGCTATATTAGTGGATTTTAAACAAGCATACAATAGAAGTAAAAGTGCAGTAATAAAGTCCTTGAAAACATTAAATGTGTAGTAAAATTCATCAAACTAGTTAAAATGGCATTAGAAAATACATACTCTCAAATTCATGCAAACAGTAAGCTCTCCAGAAAATTTTAAACAAATCAAGGACTGAAGCAAAGGCCATCACTGTCAATGTTGTTTCTTGTTAAGAAGTAATTTGAAATTACAATCTGAATAGAGGGAAGAAATTTTTAGGAATGTGTGACAATATCTCGCTTATGCAAATAATACATAAATAAATAGATTTATTTTATAGCAAAAGCTAGCAATTTTCAATTTAACAAACAATGAAACCCATTAAGTTGTACACCTACTTATATTGAACACCTGATCAAGTTGAATGGTTTTGTCAG
Organism: Ignelater luminosus; assembly: GCA_011009095.1. Taxonomy (NCBI): domain Eukaryota; kingdom Metazoa; phylum Arthropoda; class Insecta; order Coleoptera; family Elateridae; genus Ignelater; species Ignelater luminosus. The sequence continues at coordinate 129,822 of VTPC01090128.1, forward strand.
AACCATTTATCTAGCTTTATTTTACATTAGAAGCAACCTGCACAACTTGAACACCTGTACCTTGTACATTGAACTGGAAATTTAGCGCCAACCTATACTAAACCTAACTAATTATTTTTGTACCTGCCCTTTGATTTGAACAAGTGTTTAGTAAGAGCGAAGTTGTTCAGATGAAGAAGGCACTTAACGTACGTGTAAAGATATTGAATACTTAGTAAGTTCAACATAAATTGGTCTCAGAATCCCCTCATGTGATAGCAAGTTTATCATATAGCACAAGATTTTAAAACACATTCTGGTCAGTTAGTGCAGACTGTTGCTATACTGAACACCTGTCTACATATGTTGAAGGGTTGCAACTGGAATGGTGAGTGTTCAAGATAGATGGGTTTTACTGCATTATTATTCCATAGGTAATTTTTTATAATTGTCATTACTAGAACACAAGAACAACTAAATTAAAGCAGAAGTTAATCAAGAAAAAAAACAAAGTAAATGATTAGAAACAGTCTAGATATTCACATAAGGACTGTTAACTATAAATTTCAAAGAGTAGAAATTGTAGAGTAAACAAAGGAGATGTATTGAAAGAAATCAAATGAAAATAAATTGCTTTGTGTTCCAGGAGAATGAAATCAATGGTAAAAATATTTCAAACAAAAACTGCATTCACAAAAATCAAAATAGTATTGTAACAAGACAGTAAATACAACCAGTGGTTACATTTATGCATGTGAGACTTGAGTGATGAAAATAGAAGACAATGAAATATTAGAAGTCTGGGAGAGATCTAACTTATGATTGGTATGGTGACAGAGCCCAGACTCAAGAAGAATTGGTATACATTGGTTGTTTTTCACCAAATGTCATGATTTTAAGCTTACAATGCCAAACAGTTTATAGAAATGTCAGAAATTGACATTAATTAGATTTGTTTACCATAGTCTTCGTTTTCACAAAACAATTGCTTAACATTTTGCACACATTTTCTTGATTATCTCTTTTATTTTTGAAAATAACCCTATCAATACTTACATTTTTGAAAGCTTTGGTTAAATGGACAATGTTGTGCAATTTTGTATGCTAATTCAGATTTAGGTTAGAAAAGTTTAAAATTCATAACCGATTAGCAATTATTCCAAAAAAAGTGAAAATCGCGCTTTTCTAAACAGTCAAATATCTCCATAATTTAAAAAGCTATGTAAAAAGTTACTTGCTTCGATGAGATACACTTAAAAATGATGCCAAAACAAAATTCAAAATGGCGGATTCCGACATGTAATGTCAACTTTCTTCCTTTAAAATGGGCACCATATTGGATTTTTACATGATTATATAAAATTTAACCAAAACTCTAAGAATAATAATAAAAAAGTTACCCATACTATCCTACTCAATTTGGGACATCTGCATACATACGTAGTAGTTACATGACAACACTACATTGGCAATGAAAAAGAAACAACTAAAGACAAAAATGGAAAATATGATACAATTCAATTGCAATTTTTTCTAACTGTAGTCTTGCTTTAACATCTAGCATCGGTCACCAAAAAAGTGATTTAGATCTACTCTGCTGAACTGACCAATGCTGTGCAGATGCGTACATGTATCACAACTCTCAACTAAAAAAGTCTCTCAAGCTATATTTGTTTCACTTAATTTTGGTGTATTTTTCACTGTTAGGTTAAGTAACTAAAATTTGAAAAAACTAATTATTCAGTGGACAGAGTTAGGGTATACTAGACAGAGTATAGCTACTATTTAAATGGTTTCTAAAAACCAATTTCCCAGAAACCATTTCTTTCTTTGAAAATTTAGGTTTGTTTGAGCAACAGTCAAAAACTATTTTACAGTGAAGATCTGACAACCTAAAGCTATAATACTATCAGATTGATTTTACTAAAAAGTAAAATGAAAATGAAAAACTTTTGTGTCACAAAATCAAACTCATAAGTCTCAATTTTTCAAAAAACGTTCACAAATTTGTACAAAATGCTAGATATTATAAGCAATAAAAATGTTTTACATTCCTAAGTTCAAGAATTAGTTCAGATTTGAGAGTTTAGACATTTAACAGTTTCTTGTTCTTGCCATCAAATGTGGTATTATGGTTAATAGTTAGCAATAGCTTGTTACCAGTATTTGGACAAACCTCCTGTTACTTACCAATCTCTGCTATCAGAATGTACACGAATTAATTCATTTTTAGAACAATAAGGTATCAGTTTCATTGTTAACATATCGCAAGCAGCATTTGCCGCAGCACAAACTAGAATTCTCGCATTTTCAAATCTCTTTTTAATCTGAAAATCAAAGATCAATTTAATGTAATTCATAAATAATAAAAATAGATTTACTACCTGTAAAATAGCTTCCACTATTGTTACTGTTTTTCCAGTACCTGGTGGTCCAAATACAATATATGGTGCCTTTCCAGATTTGTTATTTAAAATACTTTCAACAGCAGTTTTTTGTTCAGCATTATTTGCAATATCCAAGTTAAACAAGCTATAAATAAAAATTATTATTTACAAAACAATTGTAAAAAAAATGTTTATCATACTCATTGTCTAAAACATGATACACTGTAGGTAGTTTCCTTTCAAATGGTGTCACATTTGGAAACAGACATGCTAACATTCTATTAGAGACACACTGATCAATACTGGCATGCATTCTTTCGGGTACAAGTCTGCTTAATTGAAATGAAACATCCAATTCTGCATCAGGAACATCTTCTATTATTTCTCTAAGCCTAAATTATGTGTAAGTTAGATATATATGCAATGTAATATAAGAAAAAGAAAAAACATACTCTTCATGAACTCCTTCGATCAAGATTGTTGAATCTGTAACGGTTCTTATTATTCCTTTATAGACCGTATGATCTTCATGAAGTCTTATATTAACTATATCTCCTACAATTAATGAAGGGCGTTTTTTCTGCCAATCCTGGTACGTCCAATACTAATAGCTTTTTTCTGAGGTCTAGAGTCATGGTTACCTAAAATTGTTATGCAAGGTAATTTGCAAAATGTTGTTAAGACACAAAAAGTACAACTTACATTTTCCATGTTATATCTTTCCAACATAATTTCATTACCTACTTCATTTATCCATAGCAGGATATGAAAATAATCTCTGTAATTCTCTACAGTTGGGTAGTTTAAGATTAGAATTTGTCTGTAAAAATCATTCATATAGTATAAGTAATTATTTATGGTACTAGTGTGTTTATGATTAAAGCTCGAATTATATGCAAAATGCCCCTCTTTATCTGTCGATATATTCCTTTAAAACATTGGAATTACACATTTTATTGTTCTCTAGGACTTCTTGAGACAACCAGAAGTAAAATAAATAATCTAAAGATACAGGAGGTGCATTTTGCATATAATCTGAACTTTAGTTATGATACATGAGACAAACTTTAGCAAATAAGGCTGTAGGCCAAAGTAGACTTGGGTTGTCTTTGTCCAGTTAATAAACATACATTTGTAAATGTAAGTTTTATTTATGTTAATATAACAGATTAAAGAATAACTTTATATTGTAATAAGAGCATTGAATAAGTACACTAGTGAAATTAATTCTGGACACTTAATAAAAATTAGCTCTTTTTGATATTTACAGAAAATGTATTTTCTGCTATGCCAAATTGATACTGTAATATAAATATTTCCAAATAGGAAAAGTATAAACCTTTTATGTATAATAAAAGGTTGTTCTAAACTTATAGTGGGGTTTATTGGTTCAATAAATAAAGACAAAAATTGATGTCTCCCCACAAATAAAGTTTCAAAAATTCGTGCAAGCATTGACTATCATACCTCTAGATGATCATTTCATCCTTGTTTGGACTCATTAGTAAAGAATAATGAAAGTCAATGCTTCATACTGGTTATATACAGATCAACTTGATTAAGCCATATCCGAACCAGGTGGACACAAGGACTAGGTGGAACAAGACTGGGGCAAATTTATTTGGAGTGAAATGATGAAAATCAGAATTTTCAGGAGTGGCGGGGTGAAGTTTGTTCGGCTCTGACCTGGAGAGGATCTTTTGCCCAAGTGTACCGCGGCTACTATGAAGCACCCAGTTAGTGTGATGGTGTGGGGCAGCATGGTTAGCCATGATGTGGGACGGCTGGCTGTCATTGAGGGCAATACGAATGCCAAAAAGTACCAAGAAGCACTGCTCGAGGTGAAATGGTTGTCTACAATCAAATTTGTTTGAAGGAGACCCGCAAAAGTGCATCTTCCAACAGGACAAATCGCCATGCCACACCACCAGGACTTGCAAGAAATGGCTCAGTGACTATCACATGACTGTCCTGCCTTTGCCAAGTAATAGTCCAGATTTAAATCCTACAGAAAATCTATGGTCAAGGCTGAAAGTGATGGTATCACGAAAAAATCCAAGCAATGAGAGAGCTGATAGAGGCCATCATCCAGGCCTGGTGCCACGTGAATACACCTGAAGATCTGCAACGTCTGGTGCACTCCGTACCTCGATGAACCGAAGCTGTACTTAAAAACAAATGATATCTAACAAAATATTAATTTTTTGTACTTTCTTTCGTTGTTTAAATTGTATTATTTTTTTTGTATAGTAAAAGTGTGTCTATAAAATCGTGTTTTTGCTTAATTTCTTACAAATTTGATAAATGACGGCTTATGATTATATAGTAATAATTATAATAAAACATACTTTGATAAAAATATAAAGTACAAGTGATTATAACGTAGAAATGATCAATAAATGCAAAATTTTAAAAAATCTTAAGTGCCCAGAATTAATTCCACTGGTGTATACAGAGACACCAAAAATGATTACAAACCACATGACCACAAAATTTACAGTTGATTAGGCAACACATCTTACACTATTGGCAGCTCTGTTGCAATAAAAATAATGTAGTTTTCCAGTGGCATAGTATTGAATATATTACTTAAAAACTTAAATATTTCAAATTTATTATCACACTTTGAATGCGTTAAATCTAACTTACCTCGATTAACTCACAAAAAGCAGATTTAGTTTTGAAAAGAACTGGTTTTTAAATAGAACAAAATAAACTGTAAAAACTGCAAAACAAAGAGACAACAAGAAATCATGGAACGCAAGCACGCCGATGTAATTTTAAGCTAGAAATGTACTCAGGTGGACGTTACTCCGTAGTATAACCAACATCGAAAAATAAAATTTCGCACCACTTTTAAATTCGTGAACACGTGGCTTCTAATCATTTTCAATGTCTCTGTATTATAGTTATTGTCAACTCCCAGCAGCGGTAACCAATTAAACAAAGATTCTTTCAAGCACTGTCCATGACTTCTTTTCCTGACTTTTCAGTTACATTTTTTAAAACTTCCTTAAAGAAACTTCTTTAAAACCATTCAAATTTTTTTAGTGGACTCTTTCTTTTAGAATATTCTCAATTCCCCAAGCTTGAAGAACATTTGTAACATTTTCATTAATCTGAACAAAACTGAAGTTTAAAAAATTCAGAAAGTAACACAGTGTAACATGCATATTACATACACTAATATAACATACGTTCAGCTATAGCATACTTAAAATGCCAGTTCCAACCTAGTTCTGTATAAATCTTAATAATATTTGACTGTTACAACATACACATTTATTATTTGGTCCCTGCAATGCATATGTTTGTTTATAATGTACTTTTATCACCTAATAAGAAGGTTAAACGCCACATAAATTAAAAACAAAACGGTATGAGATTTAATTTCAAATGTTGTAACATCAACATACTTGGAATTTAGGAATCGCTTAGATGTGTCTTACATACTTTTCCAGAATTCACTCAAACAACGCCACTGAGTTTGTGACGATTTCACGAATAGCATTCAGGTAGTAACATGGTACACTATTTGGAAAGTATTGACAGTATGCACAAGTTTTCAAGTGTTTTTAATAATAGAAAATCATTTACATTATTCCTTTAAAATACATTGTAAGCAAATGCTTATTAGCAACTTTTTTAATATAAAATAAAGTGTTTCAGTGTATCTATAAACATTTATGTACTGTGTTATGAATAAAAAGTTTTTATCTTCCTGGTATTTGCATTTATCTGTTAACATTTACTACATTTATGTACTATATAATAAAAAATAAAACATTTTAAATGTATTTTCTGCCATTTTCCTCTGTAGAACAAGAATTCTATGAAGAGCAGTTTAACAAATTTTTCAGCAAGCTGTTTTTGGATATTTTGGTTTCATACTTGCTTTAATGCTTAGTTCCTTAACTTTAACATCAACAAGAGTTGACTTTGCCAAATATAATTGTTTTGCAGCAACTCACACAGAAACTGATAGATTGCTTTTGAGCATCTTGCAACATCAGCGCTCAACACTTTGGAATGGCTTTAGTAGTTGGCTTAGTGGATATTTTTTTAAATAAGGTTTGTATATTCTCATATCGTAATATTGTATAACTAATGGGTCAGGTCTTTCCACCAGTTTGATTTAAGCAAAAGTGCACAACTCTCTTCACAAATTGTTCATTTTCTTGTCTCAACATTTTGCACAATTGTATTCAAACGCAATTTTGCAGTAACGTTTAAAAGTGTATGACTAGATGTATAAATTCTTTTCCGCAGCACATGCCACAGAGGCCTTGATATTTTTTGTTTAGTCTATTAACCGGACAACTTTTAGTATTGTCATAACTAGAGACCGGAAAAACAAGCAAAATGTCCATTGTATATTTCAATATCATTCTTCAGAATTATAAGATTGCAGATTTTATTGTTTTCTAGAGCTATTTAAGACATAACAAGAATTAAGCAGGTAATTCCAATGTTTTGAAAAAATATATTAAAAGATACAGTGAGCATTTTTGCATCATTTTGCTAATTTTTCCGGTCTCTAGTCATAACACACATGTGCCATACAAAATTTTATCCAACACCTCTTTATAATGTACTATATTAAAATAAGTTATAGTTTTTAACTCACTAGTGAGTTATGAATCACTTTATTTGTTTAAAACCACCATAGTTATGGTGTCTGATTAGGAGTTGGATAAATTAAATTCATATTCTTACCTGCAATTCTCTAAAACTGCAACTTCTTCATGTGTAAAACTTCTATGATGTTTTAAACCCATTTTAAATACTCGTCTATGTGCTCTACTTGGAATTACATAATCAAAGAATGTCCTTCTAAAACATTAATTTTCATTTGTTGGATATTATTAATGAATATTTAATGAACCTTACATTCTAATTGTCGGTTGTATCCAATTTTGAATTCCATGCCAGGATACACTGGTGAATGGACTTTTTCCTTTACCTTCTTCAGAAGTCCCAATCTCATCACTGATTTCTATTGCCTGTATAATAAAAGAAATGTTTATGCCAAGAAAACAAGAATTTTTTAGACATTAATGCAAATTAAAAATTTTATATTATTTTTTCCATCATACATATTCTTAAGTTGCAACTAAAATTTTGTCCATCATCAAACACTTGGCTAATTTATAGAAAAAATTAAGGTAGATATTACTTGTAAAGAAAATGAAATGATTTGTCTGTCTAAGCAAATCTTGGCACAACTGTAATTAATGAGGCAATTACAAGTCTAAATTATTTACTTATTCACGCTTGATAGTAAAATTATAAAACACTAGATGAACCCCCCCCTAGGTACGCCACTGACCAAATGTTCAAAAATAAGCTTATTAGTTAAAGTTTAAGCCCAATACTTTCATATAGGTGAGCTAATTATAAAATAAGTTCCAATTTACCCAAAATCAAAATTGGCCCATCTGTTTGTGAACTAGAGATAAAAATGTATTTAATTGAATCAATACATTTCTGTCTCTAGTTCATGAACGGTTGGACCGATTTTAATTTTCTTTGATGTAAAAGATTGAGAGTTTTATACCCTTTAAAATCATATATCACACATGGGGTAGTGCCGTTTAAAGTTTTTGGGGTGAGAGTGGTTGGGGGGAGGGTGAAAGTTTCTCAGAATCTTAAATAGCACTACCCCATGTGTGATATATCATTTTAAAGGGTATAAAATTTCCAATCTTTTACATCAAAGAAAATTAAAATCAGCCCAGCCGTTTGTGAACTAGAGGCAGAAACGTATTGATTGAATTAAATACATTTTTGGCTCTAATTCACGAACGGCTGGGCCGATTTTAATTTTCTTTGATGTAAAAGATTGAGAATTTCATACCCTATAAAATGATATATCACACATGGAATAGTGCCATTTAAAATTTTGGGGAGGGGGTGGCTGGGAAGGAGGGTGAAAGTTTCCCAACTGACTAGAGTAGGTTATTAAATGTCCCCCTTCAAAACAAAAGCGACGCGTTTTAGCGATTTTTGATAATTGTACTAATTAAAGAGTTATTCAAGGTGGGAAGTTTTAAAATGACCACCCTGTATATCAGTTATTACTCTTTAATTACTTCCAAAACGTGATTGAACTGCCATTTAGTATATAATGTAAAATCTGTCATTAGATCAGATATTAAATACTAAAATAGAAAATATTTCATGATATTACTTTATGAATTGACTGTTCATTACACATTACTAAACAAACACAAAGCCAATTATAAAATAAGTGATTTATAAGAAGCTTTATCAAATTTAAACAAACCCTCTAATGTATTTGGTATAAATTTATTATTTTGACAAATACTTACCATTTCCCTGACAATACTGAAAGTGTCCTTTTTTTTTTCTGTCTGCAATTGCACAGCTACAGGCATTGTGTAGCAGCCTATCACCTTTGTGTCAGGATGGAATTTTACTTTAAAGGTATAGTTAGCACCTACAATTGAAGTAACACAAGTTTATTACATTTGTTTGTATGAAAATCTTCTCCATTAACAAGTTTTTGCTTTTAAATAAGAAATACACAAAATTTATCTTACCAGAATCTAATTTAGGTATTTTATTTTGATCCAGAATACCATCAAGATCTTGAAGTGAAAAATAACTGAGAGGATGCAGTAGTGTGGCTTTCTGAATGTATATAATGTCAGATGACACATTCTTAATAGTAAATATGTAATTAACTTCATTACATTGAAGTAGTGCTTGCATAACACCAATCTAATGTAAAAAATAAAAGCACAAAATTGCAGTTTTATAAAATGCAGTTGACAAGTTATAAATTAACTAACCTTTGTTTTATGCAAACCTATCTTTTCATCTTGGAAATATTTTAAACCATTCTCACTACTATAATGTTCTAATGAAACATCAACTTCTACACCATGTCGATTTTTTACAACTTTTTTTCTGAAAATTTTTGCAATATAATTAATTAAAAACCAAATCTGTCTCATAAGACCAGTATGTAAATACTCGTAGAATAGAATAGAATTAACTTACCTACGTTGATTCCATTCATATAGAGTGAAATTCAACCGATGCTGAATAGAAGAATTATGAGCGGGATCAGTTTTAACACCACAAATAGGACAATTTTCTTCTCCATATCGAATCTGAGTAAAATAAAATGATAATTATAAATTTTTTTTTAAAAATAATAACACTCAACTAAATAGTTAAAAGGCCATTATTAAAACTATTTCTTGCGGCCTCAAACTTATGTATACAAATATATCCATCATACTATACAGGATGATTCTTAACTTCTTTTTTCCTTTTAAAGGATAGTAGAGGGGCATAAAAGGAACCGATCTACATTAAATTGCATTAACAATATATGCATAGTTTCAGAGTTGGAATAACTGGGTACCATGTTTGAGACCGCATTTTGAAATACAATTTAAAAAGTAGCTTAGCCTTGACTTGAAACATCTACCACAACTGAAAGAAACAACCCTATGTGGCCCACAGCTACTCTAAGTATAAATCAAATTGCAATACACAGATAATTTTATTTATTAAATTGAAAATCAAACAAAAAACGTTAAATACATTAATTATTAGAAGATTGTAACAAATTTAAAGTATGTTTAATAAAGTTGAAGAAATGGTAAAAAAAGAGCAATAATTATAATAATTGTTTAAAATTACGACCTCCAGCTTGAACGCACAGTTTAACATGTCGAATTTAAGATTGGAATATAGAGGAAATAAATATGGGTAGAGGAACGTTATGGGGATATGTGTAACTCGTACGATTGATGGCCAAGGGCGTCGAGGGGAAAGAAGGGCAAACATAGACGGTGCTGCCCTCTTCAACTTCTCATTATTGCACCAGATTATTTCTAATTCAAAGAATTTATATCTTGGTATAATTGACAAACGTCTCAAACGATTATATTAAAATTTTTGTTGTGTATTTTTTTCGGAGAAATTTCTGGCGATAAAAACTTATTCGTAAACAAAATATGTAAACACATTGTAAAAAGAGGATTGAATTACATTTGGCCACTGCGGTGTTCTTTATTATTTGTAGAATAAACAACCCACAAGTTTCTGTTTTATTGCAGCATAGAATTTAAATGGAGAATAGTTTAACAGAATTATACATTAAGGAGCGAGTTTTCATATTTATAACGGTATAAGAGAAGGATGCAAAATTGAATTTGATAACTTTTAACTTTTAGGCATGTTCATATTGCTAATACATGCCAATACTTATATTTCATTTATGTCAATCATTATGTGATATTGCAGTATAAAAACCGTTTTAAGAAACAAAGCATTTGCTATACAGACGCAAGCATTTTTTACTTTAAAGATTATCAAATTGATGATAGATTATTAAAAGAAGCAAGATTTAAATTCACTAATGTATGATTGAGAGTGTTCTTATTTTAGTAAACAATACGTGAAATTTTAAAACGCAATGCCATTTAATTCTCATTCTCTGCTTTCTCTGCATGTCTTGTCAAATAAATACGCTTATGTTATACAGAGTGTCCGTAAAATATTGGTATATAAAGGGTGATTCATAATATATTAAGACACGAAGTTAATTGGCTTAAAAGCAGAGTAAATTGAAATAATTGAACATCTCTCCTGTTATGTCAGGAGAAAATTCAAAGATATCTAACAATTCTTTTACAACCCACTTACAAAAATCTGCTACAGAATGAACTAAATTTTTCGGAAAAGGAAAATCTTTGTAGCCACTAAGTAACGTAATTTTCTTTTAAAAATTTGCAAAAATCTCGATAACAAAACACATTTTTAGTGTCGATTTCAGTAATACTCCTGTAAATTTGGGGAATTACGAAGTAAAGCTACTACGACTATTGTGCATGAGCAAGTCAGTAGGTTCTTTGAAAGAGTGGTAGTGATTACAGCAAGGAACACTTGTTTTCAATGGTCAAGCCAGGTAACTTTATGACGATTGGGAAGACAAAATCAAAATCATGATGGCCAATAGGTTTAAGTCTTTTTGATCTATTGAAATTTGGTAATCAGGTAACCAGAACGCTCCACGCGATCAACGGATAGAATAGGATGAGTTTGATAGCAAACTTGCTACAAAACTTCTATAATACTATGTTAAGGACGGTCGGAGAGAATTGTGAAAGGATCTGCAAATCGGTTCCGTCGTTTAACCGGTGCTGTTGTGTACCATTCCGAGTTGACCGTCTTACGTTGCTCTAACGCCACTGTTGCCACATGACCGGTAATGCCAAAGAAACATTTGCTTCGATGTGCTTCTTCCGCGAACAACTTTTGTTGGATTTGGCTCGTCTTGAAAGACCCACACAGTTGATTGCTGTTTTGTTTCGGGGTCATATGCGTAGATCTATGATTTGTCACCTGTGCAGATGTTATACACAGCCTTTGATGCACCTTTCGCAAATTTTTTCAACATTTCAATGCATCAGTCGACGCGAGCCTTCTTTTGAGCATTGGTCAGGTTATGCGGGATCCAACGGGAACAAATTTTTTTACGGCCAAATGATCATGTAATATCTTGTTGATGCTAGTCATACTAATGCCCAAAGATGCCTCAATCTCACGGTATGTCACATGACGATCTTGTTTAATCAGTTCACGCACAGCATCGATGTTTTCAGGCACAACGACAAATTTCGGACGGCCTTCACGGATTTCGTCCTGGAGTGAACATCGGCCACGTTTGAATTCATTATACCAGTTTTTTACAGTGCTGTAGGATGGAGCATCATCGCTATATAATGTATTAAGTTCATTGATGCACTTTTGTGGTGATAATCCACGTCGAAAGTTATGAAAAATAATTGCACGAAAGTGTTCACGGGTCAATTCCATTTTTTACTAGGGAATGCACTTTTCAATTAACTGCAAACAACACTAATCGCACTCAAATGACAAAATGTTGTGGTTGAGGTTATGTTCAACAATGTAAAGTTTACACCGGAAACAGTCAGTGTTGCCAAGGCCAGAAATATAAATAGCAACCCTCGTACTACGAGTGCACCGTTGCAACTGATAAATCAAGGAACGTAATACTTTTTTATTGTTGTTCTATTTCTATTGTCTAACTAAAAACTAAACAAGAAGGATAATTGTCACCCCGTCTCAAAAGAGTAAAGATTCAGCTATAATATCAAATTTAAACAGAATCGTATCAGTAGTTTTTGAATCATAAAAAAACAAAAGTAAAAGTCTTTGAAGACCTCTAACTTCTTTAAAAAAGATCCACAGGATTTATATATTGTATCCCTCTTTAAAAAGGAGTTTTGCTTATCGAAAGCGGAGATCAATCGAGATTGGTTTTCTAAAAAAATTATTTAGCAGCACTGTCGGTGAAGGGCTTCTGAACGATCGGCAGTGAATGTCAATTTCTGTAATGACAAAGACAATACTTTTAAATTCTTTTCTTGATGTCGGCAGCGGATAAATCTTGTCCCAGAAAACTTAAGAGCTTTGTAAAGTTTGAAATAATCAATTAAATTAGCTACTACTTTTTCAATATTAAAAATGTTTTTTTGTCGCCATGTTTCTGAGAATTCTTTCTGCCTCGAGCATTTTAAGATGACGCGGAAAACGGAAATGTTTTAGGCATGTAGCTGGAAACAGTAGAACTAATTAAGGGAATGTAGCAGTGTTAGGAAAATGTTGGCAATATTTTAGGAAATATGGGCAATGACTTCGGCATTGTCGGGGATGTAAAGGGAATATGCCGGGAATAAGAGGCAATGCGGTAGTACTTGAGAAATGTTTCTGTATATGGCAATAGGTGTACAAAATCTAAGGAGAAAAAGTCCTTCATGTATATCCTACATTTGACGATGACGCTTCTACTTTTATACTTTAATGGTTTTTAAACAAACGCTTTGTAAAATACTTCCTTATACATTCAAGCATCGATCTCTTTGACCTTCTGGAACATTTTCAATACGTCTTGAAACTTCACAACTGTTGAGCTTATAGAAATTCTTATTTTTGTAACTTTTTTTATTCCTTTTAAGTCATGGTCTATATTATAAAGTGTTTCGTATTGGACTGTACTCGGTGAAGCATCGCCTATCATCTATCAACGAAAACAATAATTCCGTCATTTCTAAAATTCTTTTCTTTCGGAAACATTTAAAAAAAAATTTGCCAGTATGTAGAAATTCAGAAGTCTTTTCTTTGTTTTTTATACCTCTTAACCTGTCCGATTTCTATGAATTTCTAGACTCGTTAACTCGTTTAACTCTACAGTTTTAGACTATTTCCATTTATGAAGAAGCTAACACTATGGAGCTTTTATACTATTTTCATGTATTTTTACGAAACATATCAAAACGAATCCAAAAGAATTCTATAATAATAATTGGTCGTTAATTGCTAGACATATGTTCTCGAAATGAGAACCAACACTTTAAAAAAATCTGCCTAAGTTTTGCGACTTTTAGTAAAAAGAAATCTTTTCATCGGAATTTAAGAAATACCGAAAATCACTCTCCCAGCAGACTTACATCCAGACAAAAGGCCATCGGTTTAAACTCTAAAAGAACATGCCAGCTTGCAGCTGTCAGTTAGCTACAGATATTCGCAACATATTTTTAAAATTTGGTTAATTCAGTTTTGTCCTTAAAAGTATAGAGTGCTCAAATGAAAATTCGCGGCACAAAACTATTGCCAAATTTTATGATAGTCATAAGGACAAAAAAGTCCTATACTGTTAGGTATTTTCTCGCAATGAAAATTCCAAAAAGCACACTTATGGTATTCATGCAACGACCTCAAAAACTTTATGGCGCAAAAAATGCAAGGATCTGGAAGACCTTCCATAATAATGTTACCAAAGGAGAAAAAGGCTCTTGCAAAGGTGGCTCACCGTAAACTTGAATTTAGTCTTCGTAAACTTGGGCACATATACAAAATTGCACCGAAATTATGTCTGCAACATCTCAAGAAAGCAAGGCATGTCTTTGGTTGCTAGAAAATAAGCTATTAAGACAATATTTTACTGAAGTTAACGAAGACTAATTCTAACTTACAAGAACATTGGTGATATTTTTCTGGCAGGTCTCCCTTTACTCTTTTCTGTATCAGTTCGTATGCAAATACCATATATTGTGCTTCTTGGAATTTCCATTGCAAAAAAGTATCTAGAGATATTTTTTGTTCTTATGAGTATAGTAATTGATAAAATTTGGCAGCGTTGATTTTCATTTAGACTCCTTACCTACTCATTAAAAGCAAAACGAATTAACCAGATTTTAATTCTATGTTGGGAGTAGCTTTAACTAACTGACAGTTGCAACAATTGCAAATTGTTTTGCACGTACTCTTAGAGTTAAACCGATGGTCTTCTGTCCGAGTTTTTTGTGCATACACACGTAGAACTTATACTCAATTAGTCTTAATTACACAGTTATCGACATTCAAAGCTGCATGGAGGCACGTTAACTTTTTTGTAGCACATGGCTTACATCTTGTGCTTCAAATTATGGCCTTGCACCTGAAAAATAGCCAGACACTATTGTATTACTTTACTTTTTTTTTAAATATAAAATGGATCAAAACGAAATCTTAGCAAATCCATTCATTATTGAAATCACAAAATTGTTTTTAAGAGTACTGTTTTGAAAAAGAAATACATAAGTAAACAAAAAAAACTTTCTAAACGTCTAAACTGGAAATACCTGCATATGCGAAGTGATTTATAAGCAAACACTTTTTATGGTGTCCGGCCCAGTAATACACGGAAAAGTTTCATTTCTTAAATACGAACCACATACAAACTACATGTTACAAGTAGTATTTACATATAGTAGAAGTGCAGCGTTACCAAAACAAGCCATTAAAAACAAACATATATATTGTAGACTAACAATAACTAAATCATTTATTAACTAGAATTTAAAGAAAAGTTTATTTCTATAAATCAATGTATTATACTTATACTTTGAATAATTTCTGCAGACGTTCAGAATGATAATTACAGAATTTTGCTTTAATAAAAATATCAAGTTCTAATTCTTAGTTTAGTCTTGACCGTTCAAGCCCTTTAAGGAATAAATGATTAAGAATTTCATTGTATACCCTCAAATGTATCAGATTTCATATTCAGCTGTCATTACTGGCAACTAAAATAATACTTTTTTTTTGTTTTATAATGACCGCAACAACACGAAGAGGTATTTAAGTACGTCTATTCTACAACTTAATATTTTTCGTTTATTAAATATATTGTAAACTGCAGTTTTAGGTGCGAAAAGATGCTGTTAAACTTTTTGTACCGTCCTATAGATGGCTAAGTATATCGCCACCTATTATACGGTACGTTTTTGGGTTACATTTAAAACATTGTAATTGTTCCTTTACTTATATTAATCACTCTATGATTGGACACACGCTTGAAGATGACTCCCCTGCCAAATACTTTTTGCAGCTTTGTTCTTGGGTAGCAATCTGTTCTTGATAAACTAATGATTTAATATGTCCTCATAAATAAAAATCTACCGGATTTAAATCAGGCGATCTCAGAGGCCGGCCAACCGAGCCTCCACAACCGTCCCATCGACCAGGAAAAACGGTATTTAGATGTACCATTCTATCATAATGTGGTAAAGCTCCACCTTGTAGGAACCACATACGCCAACGGACATCTAATGAAACATCTTCTAGCAGGTCTGGAAGATCGTTTTGCAGAAGATTTAAATACACTCTCCCAGTCGTTCGGTTGGGCAAGATAAATGGGCCTCTTAGGATACCATTTACAATTCCAGCAAAAACACTGATTGAAAATCTCTGCTGATAATTCGACCTGTGTATGATGTGAGGTTTTTCTACATCCCAAAGTGCATATTGTGGAAGTTTATAATTCTGTTCCTTGTAAAGGTGGATTCATCACAAGCCAATATATTCATCGGAAAGTTGGCATTCCCCAGATTCTGTTCCAAGAGCCATTCACAAAATTGAATGCGGTGCTCATAGTCCCTTTTACACTCTGTACATGGTAGGAGTACAGTAACACTTCGTGCATCGTCCGCCAAACAGTGGATTGTGAGGTGTTGACTTCCCAAGCAATTTGGCGCGTGCTTGAAGTGGAATCTTCTTCAATTAAAATCATACTCTCATCATCAATAGCTTGTCTGCTTGCTCGAGAGCCTCCCCCACGTCACTGTCGTGGCTGCAGTTCGCTCAAGGTAGGTGCTCTTTGAATTAGAAACAGAAATGTTGGAGATGTAGGATGCCTTCTATTGGGAAAACGTTCTGCATACAATTGTGCAGCTGGAGCAGCATATTGTAATGCTTCACCGTAAACTATTATCATGTCTATAAATTTTTTATTTATATACATTCTTCAATTCAGCACCAAATGGAAAATTATGGAAGATGATGTAATCAATTACCAACCTTTGACACTATGTAAGGGATACAAGATGATGAAATTAAACAAGTAAGTAATTCTCTTTCTGTAAGTACGTAAAGCATTTAAAATGACAGAGCGTCTTTCAGACAAGCTTTGTCCGAAGGTCAAAGGCGATTACAAAGTTAGCTACTTTGGAGACAGAAATAGTCAAAATCAAAGTGGATGAGCACGACCTACTGAATATGTTAGCAAAACGATGGGTCCAATTATTTAAAGCTTTATATCTTCAAAACTATGCAAATTTTGTTAATGTAATTTAACGTAGATCAGTTTCTTTCATGCCCCCCTTTTCCATTTAAGAGGAAAAAACAAGTTGAGAATCACTCTGTATACTCTTAAATGACACAATAAGATCTACCATTGCCATGAAAAAATAATTCTTTTAAAAGCAAGCCTTTTAACCTTCATTTTGTAGTTAAAAACTGACAATTGTATCTCAGCAGGATACAAAGTAATTTTGTCTCCCAGCGCACAGGATTCAAAATTTTAAGGTGACAAAAGTCCATCGGTGATCTTTTTGGGCTGTTAAGTCATGGTTTTCATAGAGAATAAAAATGTTTTACAAATTAAGTTGCAATATAGCATTAAGAGTGACATTTTCCTTTCAGACATGCATAGAAAGCATTTCTTGCTTTTAAACATATAGGACTTTAATTCATAATTCAGTATAACAACTGAATTCCAGTATTAATAAGAAAATGGTATTATAATGAGGCATTTTAAGAAGTAACTAACCTAATTCAGAGTACCAGTTAAAAGATAAAAATTTAAGAACAAAAACTCAAAGTAACAAGCTATTGGACGAAATGAAATGAAATGAATTTCGTATGAAATAAAGATGATCTCATTGTATGTGATATCTGTGTTATCTGTAATTTCACAATAGTAAGTCTTCTTCCTTATTTTTGATAAAGTGGTCTAATATCCTGAAAGATAAGATCATTGCATTTATGACTGTAGAAAGAAGATAATGAGTTAGTCAACTAACCATGCAGTATATCTACACGTCTTAGAGAATGTGTCACAGTTTTTTCATGAAACAAACACGTTGCATTTACTAATTAGGCATAATCAAAGTATATGCTGCATGATGCGTTATACAGTAAAAGAGAATATCATTTGCACCAACGTGTTGCATTATCTTTGATTTAACTTTGAGTATTTTATTTGCAGTTTTCTAACGTTTAGTGATCACCGATCGCTATTTTAATTATTCAAGCAAGTTTCATTACCTAGTTGGATCGCATTTCTATCACCCTAGATGCCTATTCTGAAACAATGTGTGGCGAGAGACAAAGTAATTTTTCCTCCCTATCGTTCAATTTTTATTTGGTTATTTTGTTTAGATACGTATTGAATACCATGGATACCAAAGCTATCTTAAAATTAATTGCAAAAATTAATTTTTAATGTAAAATTACTTTTATTTAGACTTTTGATAATGTTTTTAAAGTCAATGAAAAAATCGTATGTGGAAATTCTGGAAGAAAGTGTCTTTTCTTCCCTCATGTGCACAGTACACGCGAGAAGAAAAGTATTACTTTTTTCCTTGGTAACACAAATAACTATTATATTTACATGGTAAAGTGATGTCACAAAACTTCTTTTTTAAATTACAACCCAAGTAGTCTTTTCTACTGTCTAATAGAGTTTTCTTTCTTTTTTTTAACGCTACTAAACTTTCATACTCTTATTTCAGAGTAAAATATTAAAATTCTTTCAGATTAAGTAGATGTTGTTTTAACCTGAAAATTACATGTTTTACTTAGTTGTTACAGTGAAATGTAAAATGAGTGTATAAAAACATTGTAAGTAGACAAAATAAATAAGATAACAAACAAAACTGATAAAGAAATAAATAAAAATATAATTCAAATATTGTCTTCCCTGATATTAAATACATAATTTACATTTTCTAGTTGCATTAGTGACTACTTTTCTTGCTTTTCTTGCACAGTATGTAGTTTACATGTTAAACAGAACCCACCTAATTTAAAAGAATTTTACTTTTTTGGAGTGCATTCTATAATGATTTTTGAACACACCCTTGGTATATCGATGAGACTTATATGTATAGAGACCTTTTCATCAATTTTTGCTTTGTCTAACCTGGGTAACAGATAAAATTTTGGGTCTGTTAATCTATTATAATCAAATTCTTAAAATACAGTATATGTGACCTGGAACCATGAAATCGGCCTTATGTGCGAAAACAAACTATTGCGATGATGCGCTTTCAAGTTACAGCGACATGAAATCTCTTATAAAATTAAAATATGGTTTGTAAAAAGTACTAGATCTTGATTATTTTTCTGGTATATCCATCCCTTAATCTGATTAAAATGGCATTTCTGGTTTTTAATATTATTTAAATCAGTAATAAATACTTCAACTCTGTGGATAAAAGTAAGCATTTAGCAGTGAAATTTTGATGGTAGAGACTAGGGACCAGGTTCATTCGATCTATCATACTTTTTTACACAACAATCAGTTAAAAACTCAAAATTGATATTTTGACACATAAGGTCGGTTTCTTGGTTCCAGGTCACCTATGTACAGCGTTGGACAGATTAAATTAAACAGCGCCTGTTAGGTAGGTAACCGGTCGTATCTGATGTGTTTGCCGGGTTGCCTAGATTTATCAGGACCGAATTAAGTTATATTTTTAATTTGGTATTTTTTTTTAGATTAATAAGGAATATTATAGTAAAGCGACAGTATTACGTGATAAATAATAAACAGATAATTCAGACACAACTAAATTGTGTCAGTTTTATGTTTTAGTGAAAAAAATCTTTTTTTTTGTAAAATAAAGTAAAGTATCAAAAATATGCCTAGAATTCTTTTTAATATGTATACAATCAATTTATACAATGTTTCCGTGGCTAATTAACGAAAAAAGGGTCGCGTTGCAGAAATGTCACAAGTAGGTATTAGTATGTCTCGACAGACTAGTGAGAAGAGTGTTCCCTCCTAAAACCAAAAACCCCGGATCGAATCCCAATTTTTCCAGTATTTTCTGATATTATTTTTTTTAAGTTTTGGATTATTAATTTATTTATTTATTATTATTATTATTTTGTTTACATGTGTGAAATTAGCATTACGTAATGATGCTATTAGGATTTTGTATATTCTTATAAGAGAAAAATTACTTTTTCATATTGACACATGGCATGCGACATCAATTTAAAAGAATGGTCCCTAGACTGAAATACCTTCATTTGTCTGCCATTATAGGGACGAAATATATAAGAAGTGCTCTTTTATATTATTTTGTTTAATGCTTATAAATAATTCGTATTATTCTGGTGCATAAACAATTGAAAAAAGGTGCTTTACCTGATGGAACTTTATGAGTCATGGTGTGAAAAGTGGGTGCCTCAATATCTATCTGCTGTTTTCGTTTAACTTGGTTAATTTGTGTTAAGATTTGTCAAAATCACTTCGTAACCCATTTCATAATCAATACTTTGTTCACTTGCAGCAACTGCTTACTTGTAGTTGTAGCATATTATCTGTGTTAAACTATTTTAAAATAGCTAGAAATCTGTGTATCGTGTATGCGTAATATCAAAACAAACACACATAAAGAAAAATAACTATTGGATAAAGATTTTATTCAATGTTAGGGAAATGAGAAAAAAAGTTTATATTGTAATATTTTACAAAAAAAGTTACAATAATTACTTACTAACTACCCATTAGTTACTTACTAACTACCCGTTAGTTACTTACTAACTACCCGTTAGTTACTTTCCAGAATGTTTTATTGTTCATTTTTCTGTTAATATGGCTATTATCAGTTATAAAAAGATAAAAATTATGAAAGAATTACAAAAAACGAAGAATATGCGTTGTTATTAATAAGGAACGTATTTCTAACTTTAATGCTTTTGATTAATATTGTAAGCATCAACAATCTCTCTTTAAATGTTCATGAATCACAGTAAACAGAATTATTTGACGTAAAGTTTGTTTACGATTTTTTGGTTTTTTGCATTTTTATACTTAAATATCATGTTCTTGCTTATTTAGAACTTACTTTTTAAATTTTTGATGTATTTAAAACATTTACAAAAGCAATTTGATATCTAGTTTTATTGTTAGGAATTTCTTATTGACACATGTATATTATTGTTAATTTATATTTCATTGATTACCATCACATATTTGTTTAATATTAATTGTTATTGTTTGAACAGACCTACCTTACTGGAATGTTACTGTGAACTTTCACAGGTTAATTATTATTAGTATTTTTTCCGCGACATCACTTAAAACTCCGCTTAAATGTGTAAATAACACATTACACTTTCACACTTCCCGAATTATATGTAGTTTTCCTAATGAGGTTAAAACATATATAAAGTGGTAACCAGTAAGATATGGTCTCTCTCTCTCTCTCTCTCTCTCTCACTCTTAGTTCTCTTAGTTCCTCTCAGTTTTCCTTAGTCTCTTTATATTTATTGTGTTTTATTGTTTTGTTAATTTAATAAATGTATGGGAAACGAAATCGATCTTTAAAATCAAAAAGCATCGAACTTAAGCAACACTGGGAACACGACATTATATATTTACTTACAACGTTTTTTGGTTGCTTCAAAGTTCGACAAAGTATTGACAGGTATTGATTTTTACTTAAATTTGTATAGTAGACTTTTACCCTTTTTGGTTTCTTTGTTAAAAAGTATTGGTTTTTACTTGAAATATGTGCGGTGGGGTCTAAACCGTTAAGTTTTACAAGGGTTTTATCTACAACTAGTTTTTATCTTATTTCCTATTTGTGTTCATTTCTTTTTTCAACAAAGTATTGATTTTTACTTAAAATGGTTCAAATATGCCCACCCATGCCGACGAAAGAAGTTTTTCTACTTACAAAAATATTTAAGGTGCAAGAAGACAAAATTTTACAGTTGACCATCTAGAACAACATTTAATAATTAACTGTTTCCAGCAGGAATTGTTTTCGTCTTAAAGTTCTGATCAAAACAGGTAGTCTTTGAAACCGTCATTTTTCTAACCAAACAATCTTAATTTGAATTGACAGTTTCTATCAATTGTTTTTGCTATCTACTAGCAGGAGAGAGAAATTTATTATTGCCCTAGGTAAATAATATCAAGGTCTCAAAATAAAAAACGAGATAACTAAAGGTATGTTATGAAGCTAGTAGTGAAAAAATATTAGAATTGCATCTTCGTTTATGCAATATTATGCTATTATATTTTTATCTATTTTGCTCTTATATTTGCAGAGAAGAAGGTATTTTAATCCTTTTTGACAATTACAAACACAGGTTAACCAAGTTAAACAAAAACAGCAGGTAGATATTGAGGCACGCACTTTTTACACCATGACTCATAAAGTTCCATCAGGTAAAGCACCTTTTTTCAATTGTTTATGCACCAGGATAATACGAATTATTTATAAGCATTAAACAAAATAATATAAAACAGCACTTCTTATATATTTCGTCCCTATAATTGCAGACAAATGAAGGTATTTCAGTCTAGGGATCATTCTTTTAAATTGATGTCGCATCCCATGTGTCAATATGAAAAAGTAATTTTTCTCTTAAAAGAATATATAAAATCCTAATAGCAACATTACGCAATGTTAATTTCACACATGTAAACAAAAATAATAATAATAATAATAATAATAAATAAATAAATAAAACAAAATAATACTAAACTTTAAAAAAAATAATATCAGAAAATACTGGAAAAATTGGGATTCGATCCGGGGTTTTTGGTTTTAGGAGGGAACACTCTTCTCACTAGTCCGTTGAGACTTTAATACCTACTTGCGACATTTCTGCAACGCGACCCTTTTTTCGTTAATTCGTCACGGAAACATTGTATAAATTGATTGTAAACATATTTAAAAAAATTCTAGGCATATTTTTGATACTTTACTTTATTTTACAAAAAAAAAGATTTTTTTCACTAAAACATAAAACTGACACAATTTAGTTGTGTCTGAATTATCTGTTTATTATTTATCACGTAATACTGTTGCTTTACTATAAAATTCCTTATTAATTTAAAAAACAATACCAAATTAAAAATATAACTTAATTCGGTCCTGATAAATCTAGACAACCCGACAAACACATCAGATACGACCGGTTACCTACCTTTAAATGTCAAAATTGCCATAGTTAACTAGATTTTTAGAAAATCATGATTGTTTTGATTTTCTTGATTTTTTTTTGTGTATTCTTAATTAGATTGAAATAAAACTTTTCAAAAGTAAAAATCAGCTAAAATTATGACATTTAATTATATTTATTGCAATTTAATAGTGTTCTTAAATTTTTCACATCCATAAGACCATAACCAAAGATTAGGGAAGTAAACCCTAATCTTTGCTATAACTATAAAACATTTAAAAATACATACATCAGCGAGTTGGAAAATGCATGGCTAGACAGCAGTATTCCTGTCATATCCTGTCCATACGTGCAGTGGCTGTAAGTCTATTAAAGATTGGAGCTCTGAAAGTGTATTTTATTTTCTATTTCTTGCAGAAATTTTATCGTAGTTGATTTATTTTAATTTAAAAGGCAGAAAACATGAATTGTATTTGTAATAATTAAAAAAGAAAAATTAATAAGTATAAAAATAAAAATGATTTAAATCAGACCAACCCTGTTTAACGATATTCTATTTTAAAATAAACAATTTTAGTCCTTATGGTTTTAAATATTCTAATTTAAAGCAAGCGATTTTAGTCCTTATAGTTTTAAGACAGGGTTGGAAAAAATTAAAAATCAATGATTGTTTTGATTTTTTTTGTGTATTCTTAATTAGAGTGAAATAATACCTTCCGAAAGTAAAAGCCAGCTAAGATTATGACATTTAATTATATTGATGCATTTTTATAGCACTTTATTGCGATTTAATAGAGTTCTTAAATTTTTTCCATCCATAAGGAGCTGTCCTTAAATTACGTAACGCTCCATGGGGGCGTGGGGGTCCAGAGTAGCGTTACGCAGCGTTACCAAGGGTGGTGGAGGGGTCAAGAGTAACGTTGCGTAACGATAAAATGTTATTGATAAAATATTATTTAAACTCATATTTACTTGTCTGAACTCAAACAGTCTGTGTGTAGACCGCAACAGTAGCGCGCCTCACTTCGATTAAAGTAGTAAAAACAATTTTAATTATGTATTTCTTATGCATTCCTTTCTAATAAAATCTTTCAATAAAAAATTAGAACTAGGGGGAGGTTAGAGTTTTGCGTTACGTAATATTCAAGGGGGGTTCGAACTTGCGTTACGGGTGCGTTACATGGGGGGAGGGGTGTATAAAAATTGTTTAATTTTACGTTACGTAATTTAAGGGCGGCCTCGAAGACCACAACCAAAGATTAGGGAAGTAAACCCTAATCTTTGTTATAACTGTAACATTCAAAAATACATACATCAGCGAGTTGGAAAATGCATGGCTAGACAGCAGTATTCCTGCCATATCCTGTCCATACTTGCAAGGGTTGTAAGCCTATTAAAGGTTGGAGCTCTGAAAGTGCATTTTATTTTCTATTTCTTGCAGAAATTTTATTGTAGTTGAAGTGTCCAGGATTTATTTTAATTTAAAAGACAGAAAACATGAATTATATTTATAATTAAAAAAAAATTAATAAGTATAAAAATAAAAATGATTTACATCAATGACTTTTAAAAAAAAATCACTTGATTTAAATCATGATTGCTTATTTTAATAACTAACTTAACAAAGGATTAAAAGAAAAACAATTATTAAATTTAATGCAAATTGCGTTCAAATATTCTCCCTGAAAACAGAAGGCTAATTTCCAACTTAAATCTTCCGAGATATTCTGAAGCATGTCAAGTGTGACTGCTTCATGTAAATGGGCTATAGCATCTTCAGGCCTATTTACAGGAGTTCTAAGACTTTCTCGTTTATAAATCTCCAGAAAAGAAATTGAGGAATTAAGATTAGATCTTGGTTTTTACTGTAACTATGAAGATTTCAACATTTTTCAGCCCTTTATTTTCTACTTATTTCTTTATAAGGTTATTCCTGGAAGCTGAATCATGAGTTTCAGAGCGCTCTGTATATAATATTAAACCAAGCTGCTTTCACTATTTTGTTTAGAAAGAATAAATAATATACTTCAGTTTTGATAGAACTTGAAAACAAATAGTTGAATAACGTCAAGCAGTTTCAATAATATCCTATAATGTGGTATTGTTATAATCAGCATTGGATAGAAATACCGGTTGTTATATTAGGGAAAATGCATTAGAATAAACACCAATTAAATAAAAACTGCTTTTCGTTTTCACAATAGAAATTAGTTGCCTTGGTTATATAACATCTTTTTATGTTTTAATGACTATACTTTAATTGCCATTCATAATAATCACTCTGGAAAAACCCAGATGTAAACAACAAAAAATAAATGAGTAGTAAACTAAAGTTAAAAGTAATTCAAATAAATTTAATGCATTCACTAGAATTGAAAATGCCCAAAATGAGACCACATTGTAAGTTCAGCTAAATTTAGACTAGAATGTAGTATTAATCCATGTAAATAAAATTTATGATAATGACAGTGATAAGCCAATAAACTTGAATAAACAACAAAATCATTATGAGAACAACTGGGCTTGAAATGATGAATGGTCAAGATATAAACAATAGTATATAATGACATAAGGCTAATATTAAGCATATAACAGAACAAGATAGATAGGTTTGTGGCCGAGGTGATAAGCCAAGGAAAATAAAATATCAGAGTCTGTTATATGCAATATCGACTATATGTTGTTCAACGGCCTCTGTAAAACTGCCTTTGAGGGTTTAAAACTAATTTGATTTTTTCCAATTCAGCATCAGATTTAAATTTGATTATTCTTGTCAAAATCTAATTCCAAACACTCCTCATTTTATTTAAATAAAATCTATTCTGCAACAGATTCAAGAGTTTAATTTTAAACATTTTTGATTTTGTTAATTAAATAACAGCCATGGCTGTTATAGCTGACATTGCACTTGAGCAGACAGTACTGATATGCCTACTTTAATGCATAGGTTTTACGAAAAATATTTAACAAACTTATTGCACTTTAACAATGATTTATTGATGTACATAGCACTAAAAGATAAATATAACAAATTTAATAGCCGACAATGCAAAATTTCAAAACAAATTTTAAGTAATGAAGCACTTTAAGAATGATGTTTTTATTCGAAACTATAAAAATGAAATAAGGCTTGTCCAATAAGCAGGGAGACTAACTTTCGGTTAACATTGTTATAATCAGTTTAAGAAATACAATCTAGTTACACTGAGTAATTTTTTAAATAATCTTTTTACTAATAGTATATGACAATAATTGACTTACTAATCAGCAGTTGTCAAAATGTCGCAGAAAGAAAGAGTTACACTTTCGAAACGCATTATCCAAATCTACAAAAATATTGCAAATCACAATAAGTTTAAAACTTCTTATTACTTCTAAAACAAGTAAATTCCTAAATCAATCATATACAAAGTTATGTGAAGATATGATACTTTAAGATGAGATAACTACAGAAAGATTGCTGACCGTCCATTGTCTGTGATAACTAATAACATTAAGAAAGTCGAATACATTTTTAGGAAATGTGATACCACGGGTGAAATCGTGACTGATGAAGAGTATTTGAAAAATGTGTTAAGGAAAGATTTAGTCCTTTCATATGGAAGAATAATACTTTTCTAACCGGACATGCCTACTGTTTGTTATACCAAAAAGGCTAAGGATTACTTGCAATAACAAGAAATTACTTTTACTACATCAAAATTTGGAAATGATCTTAATATTCCTAAAGTGAAAGCTATCGGATGATTTTGGGCCCTACGTAAAAAGAAATATTCAAAACGTGCTGTTGGGCCAAAAAATCTTGGTAGATCTCGAAGAGTACCAAAAAATAATTTTAGGAGAAGTTATTAAAGTAATGGAAATGAGGTTATGAGCATAGCCTTAAACATTTTGGGAAGAATTGAATAGCAAGAAGTTGATGGAGCAAATACTATATAAATATAATGTTAGTAATTGTA
This sequence comes from Ignelater luminosus, assembly GCA_011009095.1. Lineage (NCBI taxonomy): Eukaryota > Metazoa > Arthropoda > Insecta > Coleoptera > Elateridae > Ignelater > Ignelater luminosus. Next base: position 156,682 of record VTPC01090128.1, read on the forward strand.
ATAAATAAAATAATCTATTAATAGAAATTAAGTTAATAAGATTTATATGGAAAAAACTGTGTTTTAATAAAGTGTCCCTACTTATTGAACAAGTCTTAGTTTAACAAATTAGTTGAAGGGAACCCTTTAGTCATATTATTAATATTTATCAAATAAATGAAAGAAGGTAATAAATTCTAAATTGGGGAGAAAAAAATGTTCAGATATCATTGTTATCAATCATAATGGTGACAAAGTAAGAAAGATAAAAGATTTAAAATGTGCTATAATAAATAATAAAATGGTAGTTTATCAGAATTTTACATCCAATCTTTGAAAACAAATTATACGCTTATCATACCATGCAAGTATGATTTTGCTATCATAAAAGTATCTATACATAAAGTATGTTTTACTTTAAAAAAAAATTCAATTAACAATGAGGAGTAGAAAATTATATATCGGTCTTTATTCTTCAAAATTTTATTTATTAACTGCATTTTTATGATTCATCAATTAAATATACATCATGTATGTACTTAACTTGTTTATAATTATTATTGTTGATTAGTTTGTCTTGTTTGACTACATTTAATTTTCAAGGCTGTTATAATGACTTATTGAAAAATAAATGACAAGATTATACTGTAAATGGTAATGAATTTTTCTTTTTTTTTTCACATATGTATGTACAGCTTTTTGCATAAATAATCTTGCAGTTCATTTTTTTAAATAACACAATTAATCAAATATACAAAATTTAATATCATATTAATAATCCAAAACCACCTTACGGACTCTTAGAAAATAAACTTACTTGCATAATCTAATTAATGCTGAATCAGATTTTGTATATTTAAATAATGTATTTGTTAAAAAGCTATACTGCAACATTGTTTATGCAAAAAGTTGTACTATTACTACTATTTCATTAGGCTTGTTCCAACATAAATCTCAAACTATCCCTGACTGTCACGAGTCTGCGCAGAGGAAATTTTGTCCGAAAAAATTAGCATGAGGATTAGGAAACCATATGTGAACAAATGTAATTTGGAATGTGATTTTCAAATAACAATAAGATATTAATTGAAATAATAATTGTTTCCTGTTATTCTTAAATAAAATATTTATATTTCAATAATGATAATTAAAATAAAGCTTCAATAATGATGATAAGAAATGATTATTTTACTCACCATTTACTCACTTACTCACCATAAGTATAAAATAATTTAATATTTTCGTGACACTTGGCTTTATCGACGAGACTAGCGCCGGCCGATAGGAGGAGGGTCAAAGTTGGAAATTATGCACTTTTTCAAAACGAAAAATCGAAATAACTTGAGAACATGTTGGCCGATCTTGACCAAATCTGAAGGATCGGTGTAGCTTTAGAGCCTTCGACTACCTTGCGCGTTCGGAGCGAACGCGGTGGCATCCAGTGGTGAAAACAGACAAAAACGAATGGGATCTTATGCAAGGTCTTGGCGATCTGGGACCAGGGGCGCTGTGATGTAGAGCCACCCCAGACTGTCATATTTATCCACACAAGAATTATACATAGACACAACGAAACTGATAATAGTAATTATTTGATTGGTACAAATTGCAATTGTTTCATAAGAATATCAAAAAGATGAAACCTACTATGGTTAAATCTTAATTTTGTATCTTCTTGAGGTTTCTCTTCTTTAAACATAGTCATATTGTACTTAGTTGAAAAGCTCTTTTTATGACGATTTCAAAAATGTAAAAATCCAATATGGCGCCCATAAGAAAAACAAAAGTTGGATACGAGTACGTGGAATTTAGAAGGCCTAGCACTTTTTTGAAGTCGTATTTGAAATCCTCATTAGTCACTATTTCGTGTCTGAAAATATTGTACATTTATCTCTAACAACAAATAAATAAATCAGGATTCTAGAAAATGCACTTTTTTGGTTTTCAGCCTATACCTTTAAAATGGGGCAGATATTTGTCAATGTAACCATGGATTATTCATTGGCATATAAATATGAAACTCTTTTCCCATTTAACCAACCTTGTATCCATTACTGTTTCCAATATTCTCGTGTAGGTCATTTTAAAATGAACACACCGTATAAATAACAATTGTACAGGATATTTCACATTACTAACATAAGAACATAAGTGAATTTTAACATTCAAGAGATTTATTATGATCAAGTCATGCTTAGGTCTAATATTAGCAAACTAAAAATTGACAATTAACAAAATACTTTAGGTTTGCCATAGTCTCCTTTTTTATTTTTGGAAAAACTCCAAGAAGACACATTTTCGAAATTGTTCAAAAGAACAGCTTCCATTTATGTACATAGCACAAGGTGTTCAATTAAAGAAAAATCATCTTAGTTGTTACCACAAAATGTAATAATAAATTTAGTAGTATTTTGATGCTTTGGTATCAATCATATGATTATTTATTCAAATAATTAATTTATGCAGGACTTTAGAAGCACTGTGGATAATTCCACTGTGCAATCGTAATTATTATTTGTTAAATATGTAAAAGGATAATTTATGTTGAAGGTCGTAAAATTTAAGTTTTATGCTTTAAAGAATATAAGAACCCTAGAAAGAAGGCAGTCCAGTCTTGTCTGTTCAGCTCAATACATGTGTAAAAGATGTATTCACGCTCCATCTGAGCTGCAGTTAAAAACAACATTAACCCTGCAGTAATTTTTTTAAGCTTGTTAGTTTTCAGTAAAATAAACAGTTTTTTTACGGTTTTTGTGTTTTTTGAATTACTATGTTTACTATTGTTATTGTTACTATTATTATTATTTTCATATTTTACTGTGCCAGATATGATAATTGAGGATTATCTGAACAGTCTTTATTAATAAGATAAAAAATTATCATTGTTACAAATATGAAAGAAAACTCAAGATTAATTAAAACAAGATTAAAATTAAGTATATATGTTCTCAGATTGGATTTTAAATTAAATATTACTTTCCATGATGTAAACTCATCTTCATGTAGCGAAGATTATAGTCTGTTTTAGTAGTTCCTTGTTTTGAACAAAGTCTAGTTAGTCATACCCCCCAAGGTCAATCAGTTACAGCTGATCGTTGGCGCACTTTCTCTATTATGGTACAATAGACCATGAGGTTATAATTCTTTAATCTCAAAATAGCATTAAAAATCAGACACAAAGAATAATACTTATATAAACAAATTATACAAAACATTACAAAGAAATACTAAAAAATAAAATTAACAAAATAAACTACTAAATAACTAAGCTAAACATGCACATTATTAACTTACCGCATGAACATTATTTCGATTTGTACTTGTTCTTCCTTCTACGACCATTTTTAACTGTAAATAAACGCAACAAATAAACCAAGCATTCAACAATAATCTTAGCTTACTAACCTCAAATTTTAATATCTCCTTATCATTAAATACACATTTAGTTACACTCAAATTCAAACAGAAAACTACAAAAGCTTTCTTTTAACAACAAACTTTACAAATAACAGCGCGATTGAATGGACAATAATGAATAAAATATAAATTGTTTTTATCAATTTCGTAATTATCGCTGAACAATAGATAGGGGATTTCCTTGTAAAACAACTTTGCTCTAATTTTCTCAAAAACCAATCAAATACCACACGCGAAATAAAATACACTAAGCCGAAAGCAAGAACGAGACACACTGATACAAATCGCATTATTTTCTGATGACACATTTATAACTTTCAAACTTTTCAAAGTAGTTCAAATATCATTACTGTATTTTCCAATTCCCATTTATACCAAGATCTTACTATCTATACAATTTTTGGTAATACAAATATAGTGAAATACTTTTAATTTTAGGTAAATAACTGTTTTATTACAAATAAACAACTTGCATAAATCACTAATTTATCTTTTAATTAAAAAAAACAAACTTAACTTCATTATTTAAATTATATTCTGTAAATTCACAATAATAATTATATGATGCGTTTTCAGTTTTTAAGTTTACAGGACTGAAATCTTCTTAAATAATTCTTTTGGTACAATAGGAAAGGAAATAACGCCATGTTTCTAACTTAGCTTTTCCGTTTCCTGTGGTACGTTGACAGTTAACACACCGTTACATCTCTAACATCATCAATTTTTAATTCTAGCCATTGTAGCCTTGTAGGTACGTTGTTAGTAAATGGTGAAACCCTCTAACGCTAGGAATTGTTTATTCAAATTCGATTATTATAAACTACTTTAGTATCAAAGCTGTATGGAGTAACTATAGAATGAAAACATTTTTAACAATTTTTGTGAATTTTATAGTGTCATTTTAATTCGTGTGTTTCAGAATCAAAGAAATATCCTTGACTGTTCAAAGGTCACTGACGTCACTGATATCTGATTTATGCTTTATGCTGATCTCATGACAGTTATTTAAAGCTGACAAAACATTATACACGATATAAGTACCAGTTGTTTTCTTTTCTACTGTAGTGCTGTTACTTTTAATCTAATAGATGTTGACAACCTGTATCAAAACTGCTGAAGACTAGATCAAGTTCGTTGAACTTTCATTTGAAAGCTTGAGCTTGTGATAATACTCTTCGGTTCAAATTAAAAATGTCTTCACACCTTGCAATGCGTTTGAGAAATTCTGTTTTATAGAAAAAAATTGTCATGGCATGATATGCGTAGGATGATTAACCTTCCTAATTTAAAAATTGTGTTTATAAAAATAACAGTTTAAAAAATGAACTTTCTTTAATGGGAAGTTGCCCAACAATATGTTAATAGCACAAGATTATAATATCTATTTTTAAATCATTTTTTTTGCAAATCTTGGTATTCATCCACCATTGATACATCGCAGGAATCATCATAGAAGGTAGTTACTAATAATGACTCTGAATGATACAGAAGAGATGTTCTTCAGTTTTCTTAAGACTTTTTCATATTACACATATCTTTTATAAAAGTTTAGATACTATTGAATTTTCTTAATTTGTTTGTCAGCTGATTGATATTGTTTAAGAGCATAATAAATGACCATACGTTAGTATTTGAAGGGTCCAGGGGAATAAATGCTGAAATTGAATTAAGTCGTGCCATTTACTTACTACAGTAGAATACTATAAATTTTATATATTATCCAGAGCATAAATGCTGACAATATCAAAATATAGGCGAATATGTTTCAACAAAACAGCAAGAACCAATGAATGTTTTGAATATATAAGTTGAAATTTCTCTAATTCGTGTTTTTGTGACATTCATTGTTATTCCCATGGACCCTTCATTTGTTTGCAAAAATTTCTGTACTTATTGTTTATATGACATCGAGCATTTTGAAATAAATTTTTTATGCTCAAGTTAAAGATAGAGCTTTTCCAGCCATGTAACCAAATTATTATCTTTTAAAAGTATTAGCAAGTGATCAAGAGTAAATCTAATCTATAGCTCACATCTAACTGTGTATATTACAGTGTGTTATTATTGCCATGGATACAACTGTTGTCAGCTACTTTCGCAATTATATTCATAGAAATAGTGCTTTAGTTAACCTTAACTGACAATTGTAAAATTTAGACAAAAGGCTCAATTACACCAACTATTTGATTGTTATCAAAATCTTGGATCTACAATCAATTTTGATGGCAAATCATTGGTGCAATCAGCCCTAAAAGTATGCTAATAAACTTTTTAGATTTCACAATATTCTGGAAAACTAATAATAATTTGAAGAAACTGAGAAGAAATCGTCTTGGTTTAAGATAAAGATATATTTTAACAACCGATAACTTTCTAGAAAAGTACTTTTAGGGGCATGTTTCTGAAGACTTTAGATACACCTTAAATTTTGTACAGATCTTTCTGAAACACTTACAGATAACTAATCGAAAACCTATGTTCATCTGTTTAAACACTTTCTATGCTAAGTAAAAAAATATCTTTTTCTACGACTAATGTTAGAGGTGCCATTGAAACAAACAGAATGCAGGTCTTTACATACTGTTTACTATTTGGTGTGTGATGAATCGTGAGAGAAAGTCTTCCCACATGGTTTGTTATGGCAACACTTGCAAAATGAAAAAATTGGCCTAATATACTGAATAAGACAGCCGATATCTTAGTATTGATCAAACAAAAAGCATAATACATATGCAACTTGCAAGAATTAGCTCATTTTTGCACTAGTATGATTCCAGTGCAACCCTACATGTGCAAAAATGAGCTTCATTCTATGCTATTCCTTCCTTATGATGATCAATTTTATATATCTATTTCATTTATTTCATGACTTTTTAAAGAATATATTATGTTCAGCTTATTATTAAAGTTTAAAAGGAGATACAATTTCAATAAGATAAGCCCACTTAACTATAGTCAAATCATTTCTGTATTTTATGGACATATAGTTACAAAATCTTATTTTAGGTTAAATGTTGATGTTACTACTAAACTAAAATAATGCTTTGAATATGTCTACAAAATGTATCTGTGTCAAAGTAAACTTATGTTATTGAAAACTTCTTTCTTCATTATTGTGTCTAGCTATAAATTTCAAACCATATGGACTTTATTCAAACAATAATTAACTTTCAAAGAAAAGATTTTGTAATTTGCCTAAGAAGTTTCTATCTACAGTTACTATTTAGTTTCAAATGGAAATCAGTTTTTTGTTAGATATTTGCTTACTCGTAGTTCTCTTGGCTTACACGTATGATCTTAGCAGACAGTAGGTAGTAATAACAGCGTATATGCTGGTAATAAGAACTTGTTTTAAGCAAGTTTTATAATACTGTCATTAAAAACAAGTTAAGAAATAGAGAATATAAACTAAAAAATGGTTATTTTGCATTTGAAATCAAAATTAGTAGTAATACCTACCTTACTTTATTTCATAAATTTTGAATCAAAAAACTTTTATTATACTTTACAATTTTGTCTAAGTTATTGCTACATTAATGTCAATAATCTAGATGATATAGGTACAAAAATATTTTAAATCTATTTTTACAGCAATATATTTAACACTTTGTTATACTCATATTGCTGTATACTACAAAATGGACGGAATAAGATAATTTGATATTATAATAAAATCTACCAATAAGTACACTTATAGTATGTATAGTTACAACTACAGTTTATATAAGTACACTTCAATATCAATTAGTACTAAAGCAACAAAATCACTTAGCATAATACATAATTACAGAAATAATAAAGAATTAATTTTGATATCGTAGTTCAGTTGCACATGAATTTTGATGTATACATAAAATAAATTAATTTTAATAAGTACTTACAGTTATTGCTTGTAAGACAGAAAAAATGTTGAAAAAAGTATAGGTACTGAAATGATTAGATTATGTTGTTCAAAACATTAATTTTCAGAATAGTCTCACAAGCAAGTAATAAATTAGGTAGAGCACTGTATATGCAGAAGTGATATCTTGAAAATACAATTTTAATATAAAATTTAAAGGATATTCTTCAACTTATAATTTTGAAAGTTGACTGGAACTAAATCAAACCAAAACAGAAATAAATAAAATAAAAACACATATATTTATGACTAGCATCGTTAATTTTGGCTAACTTTTTTTACTAATCATTTTGCAGTTCATAACACTGAAAATTTAAATCATCATACAAATTTCCACCAGTAATTATTTCAGCATCTGAAATATTCAGTCCTAAGGCTGTTGGGTTTAAATCTGTGATTAAGTAGTCTCCTCCAAGGCCACATTCTTCTACTACTTGCTCCTTTGGTACTGGAGGGCATAGGAAATCTACGGGAAAAGTTGACTTTCTCATTAATGAGCTTTAAAATAAATATTTTAATGAAAGTAGTTTAGTATTATTCATTATTATTAGTATTATTACACAACATACCTAATGAAACTTGGTATCGACATAGAATAGAAGAAGAAAACTTTTGTTAGTAATACTATCTACTGCTAAATAATTTAATATTATACAAACTAAAAGAACTAATTAAATTAGATGTTCCATTTTATATGAAAGCATTTGGCAAAATACATAATGAATTAATACCTGAGTTTATTAAAACTAAAGCATGGAACTAGGATAGAAGAGATATACAGGGTACCTCTTAAGGCAATCAACAAACATTCACAGCAATAGGGAATAGGGTAAACGCACCAATACTAGGCGACCTACCTAAACAATATTTGAAGTTCAAATTTGTTTAAATTTAAAACTAAATAATACTTATTCATGAAACTTTCTCTATAGTTACGCATATACAGGGTGTTTCTAAGATATTTGGCCAAACTTTACCAGCATATTCTACAAGTCATAACTCATAAGGATTAAAAAACCTATATATACCTAGGTTTGAAGGTGTCTCTTTTCTAAGTTATTAACATTTTAAGATAGAATAATTGCACAAAGGGTATTTTTTAATGAAATGGCAAAAGCAAAATTAGTAACCTATCAACATTTTTAACAAACGTTTTCTTATTTTAAGCTAGATGCTCAAAATAACTCTCTCTAGCAGTAACACATGCGTTACAATGTTTTATCATGGATCGCCTAACACGTTCCAATATCGCAGAAGTATTTCGAATTGATTCAAAGCCTTGCATAATGCGCTCTTGTAGAACCTGCCTAGTTGGAATTGGTGTACGGTAAACGATACACTTTAGATGCCCTCACAAATATAAATCAAGAGGATTAGGTAACCGTGCTGACCATCACACTAGTCCTCGTCGGCCAATCCAACCGTTGGGGTAATTACGTATTATTTTAAAAATGTCGAACATCAGCACTAAAGTGCGCTGGGGCACCATCATAACTGTCGACGGGTTTCTAGCGGTACGTCTTCAAGGAGTACAGGAAGATAATATTCTAAAAACTTCTTGTAAGTCACTCCATTTAACGTAGGTGGAAGAAAAACCGGCCCAATTAAGTAATCTTCAACGATACCTCTCCACACGTTGCAGGAAAACTGTTGTTGATGTCAAGATTCAATTACAGGATGAAGGTTTTCATTCGACCAGCGATGGTTGTTGTGAAAGTTAACTATGCGGTGTCTTGAAAAATTTGCTTCGTCTATAAAGAGTACCACATTAACTTGAAAGATCGGACGATAATACTGACGCAAGAACCATTCTAAGAGGGTCTGCACTCTTTGCAAGTGATATGGATACAGAGATTGCTCATGAAGAATCTCCACACGGTTGCATTAGATACTTGAAATTCTGCAGCCACTTCCCTCGTACTCTTTTCAGCGTGCTCTTCAATCGTGTCGAGAACTTTTGTTTCTAAATTGAGTATTCGGACAGTTCTTTCTATACTCTTATTAGCAACGACAGGAGAAAAAGACCTTTTCCTGAAGACTTCGGTGGCTGGCAGAAAAAGTACCTTTAGTTAGACATTGTCTTCCAGGGAACATATCTCTGTAAAGACGTTGAGCTTCGCGAGTGTTGCCGTCTGCTTTTTCATAAACGTAATAAATATCAGTCATTTTACAGTTCGTGTACTGATTCATGTAAATTTTTTATGCAAAATAAACATCAAGCATTCACTTGACTTAAGAATGTTTACTGCAAGTAAAAGTTGACATTTCAGACAACTGATGACAGTCGCTGTCAATTGAAAACGTTATTAAAAATGTTCGTAGGTTATGGATTTTGTTTTTGCCATTTAATTAAAAATCACACTTCGTGCAATGATTCTTATCTTAAGATGTTGATAACTCAAAAAAGAGTCTTTTTCGAACTTAGGTATAGCATATAGTTTTTAATCCTTATGACTTGTAAAATAGGCTGGTAAAGTTTGACCAAACATTTTAAAAACACCATATAGGTACAAGAAGGCTGAAAAATCGTTCACCAGCCTATAACTATTTTATTTTTAAAGATATGAACAAAATGCAAGCGAGAAAGTTGTATGGGGCTTTTTAAAGCATCATGTTTGTGTAACTCCATCAGCAAGTCTAAATGAGTTGAAAAAGAAATTTTTCTACTCTGAGAATTAAATGGGGTAACTAATTCTATAGCTGCAGTAATTTTAGTTTCCAACTCATTTAGACTTACTGATCGAGTTACATAAACATGATCTTTTGAAAAACCCCATTAAAAGTAATTTAGAATTGATGAATCGGGTAATCTTGCAAGCCAAGACCTCAAGAAAATCGTTAAGTATGTTATATGGTTGAAAAGTGAATTTCAAGTGTATTCAGAATTTTGAGAAATAAACAGTGTTCCATTTAAACGATTAAAGTTAGTTGATGTTACGCGAAAACAGTAGGCGTTGGTTTTTCTTTCAATGCATGATATTATGCCTCTCATTACATCAAACAACTTTCTCCTTCGCATGTTTTTCATATCTTTAAAAATAAAATAATTATAGGCTGGTGAACGATTTTTCAGCCACCCTGTATAAATGGTATACATACTAAATCATCAAAAGTCATAAAACGTTTAGTTTTATATACTGGGTGTCTCAGACCACCCGTCCATCCCTATTAAAATTAGGAGGTTTGAGATTTTTTAATGAAACGAACGGTTTCCTTACTAATTTTGACGTCCCCTTTCCGATGGTGTAAAAATTGAAAACCCCCGAGCCCCCCTTACAGGGGAGATGGTGACAACCTTAAAATTGTAAATGGAAACCCATATTATTTTATTGTAAATTTTGATTCTAAAAGCCGCAAAATACGTAGAATTTATTTAAAACATTTTTTCCGATTCGTAACAGATGGCGCTGTAAACGCAAAAAACTGGAATTTTGCGATTATCTCATGAAATACACTTCCAATCAAAAGATTAAAATGAATATATTGAATATTAACCGAAATAATTTATTAAAATGTGCTAAGATCGAACTGGCTACTCACCCTTGGAGGTGGGGGGGGGAGGTGAGTGGCGTGAGACAGTTTTACATTTTATATAGATTTCCAGTTTTTACCCATTTTTAAATATCCTAATAAAAGCCTGTCTAATGAAACAATCAAAAATCTATTTTGTATTTTAAACTGCATATGTCAAACTGGAATTAAAGTTTTTAATGAAAAAGAAACAGCATGCGTGTCCCCAACATGAATTCCTAACTGTTGAATTGTAAACAAAGACGCTTCAGTTACGTAAAATTTCAATAAAGTCTACTATTTTACAACTAGAAAAATTATGAGAAATTGGACATTAATCTCATCATGTTTAAATTAAATCGAGAAATCTCTGAATTTCTTTAATTTTTGCCTTAGAATGTAACCCAAAGCAGTAGCATGAATTTAAAAAACACCCGTGTAAGAAAAACAGTTTTTCGCTCTACCTATTTCCTTCACTTACTTGAAACTTCACTACACTCCACGTTGAAAGAGTATAAAATTTTGAAATATTTCAGATTATTCTAGATGCCAGCTAGCCAATAATTTAGTAGATCACTTTGTCTAAAATCTAACATTATGTAAATTCTTTTTTCTGTTTCTTTTGTAGAATAGCTTTTAAGTTTTCCCATTATTATCGTACTACAGATCTCGCATTAATTCCGAATTTTTAATACTTATTCTGACCCTCTTAATACAACCCTGCGTTCCTTTCAGAATACCTAACAAGGAATCGTGCTCTACGTTTTTTAGAATAGCTATGCGATAAACAGAATATTAGTACTTAAAATGCCTTAGAATATAGTTAGACGCGATGGCGTTTATTTATTTAATGATGAGCATATTTGCGAATTGTGTATTTCTTACTCTGAAGTCTAAAATGTAAGCGTGATTAGTGTTTTCTTGCATCGCAGGGCTTCGTTAGTTCGTTGTTGAATACAGCAGTGGCAACACCAGCGCTCAACTCTGTGTATTTTCTGATAAATCCAGTTAGCGTCTGGGTTATTGGTGCGGTAGGTAAATATTTCCACATTGTACTAGGAGTACACTTCCAAACCGTTTTGGAAGTAGAGAATTCTTATTCTAGTGTCGGACTTTGATTATTACTTAATTAGCCTAGTCCGTGGTTTTCCTTTCCGTATGTAATGGAACAACTTCAAAGTCTGGTTGCACAAAACATAGTTGATTGTTAAGTTAATCATATGATTGAGTACTCTTGAATTTATATTTAAATTCTATCGCGTCTGGTTGGTTAATCACGCGATCAACTTTGAACATTTGATCAACTATGCTTTGTGTAACCGAATCTAAATGTCGGTTTTTAGAAAAGTCTGCTGATTACATATGATTACTTTTGAGGTATTCAGCATTGCTGCTTGAGTAAATTTCAACTATTTGCTTGGACTTGTGACATTTTCATTTACAATATCCTACATACAGGATGTCAAAGTTTCATTTAAAATTTCTTGTTTTTTCAATATTTCAAGAACAACATAAGATATCGGAATGAAATTCCTACATGCATACTCTAAGGTGTCTACTGTTTTACATTTTGTGTTTGAAATAGGAGGGGGACTAGCTCATTACTCTAAAGAAAATTGGCACGCCACTGAAAAACTAAAAAGCTTTACTTTTGGAATCAACAACGATTTGGCAAAGAAAGTCGTTTTTGCATCTTTCCCGTAGAATGCTTCAATTTCGAGTAAGATTGGATTTCTAGAAACTTCTCAAATTTAACGGCCTATGGTAAGATCATACTATGCTATTTCTAAAATAGAATGACAGATATAAAGCCTACTTTGCCGTATAACATATTTCTCTCAAGTGCACCGTTTCCGAGATACAGAATATCAAAGTTTAATTTACAGTTTCTTATTTTTAATTTAAACTTTAACACTCTGAATCTCGGAAACGGTGCACTTTAGGGAAAAAGGCTATATGGCAAAGTAGACTTAATTTCTGTCAAGGAATCCGATGCGAATAATTGCATCCTGTTTTTAAGATAACGTATGGTCTCGCCAGAGGTCCCTGAATTTCAGAAAAATTTAATTTGTTTAGAATCACGAATTTCTTGTAAATTGGAACGCTGCAGAAATATTAGTAGTTTATAAAAAAAAAATGCTAAGGTTGTGCAATTTATGTTACAGAAAAATAAAATTACCTCCAAGTCCGTTGGTAACATCGATAACATTTACATATTCTATTTCTATGTTTTGTTGCTTATCATTTGTTTCATTATTCATTGTCGTCAAACCATTTCTCTGCAACACAAGCAAAGTTTATCAAATAATATTATTTTTGCATTTATAATGTAGGTACTACTTACATTGAAATCATTTAAATCTCCTTCATTAGTTTCTGGTAGAATACTAGCAGTAGCTGTTTCAAGTTCCATTTCTAGTTGATGATCTTTGTTGTAATCATTAAACGATGTTTGAATAAATTGCTGCATTCGTTGCTTTTTCTGTAAGTTATATCATAAATTTATAGTTTATATAACGTACGTATTATTACGAATTTCATACAATGTTCCAAGTTTTCTTATCTTCTCTCTGTGCTATTGTCCAAAGATGTCCAGCTCCATGAACTGCTTTATTACCTTTTCTAAAATGTGGGTTTATTGATAGATTATGTCTTACAGAATTTTTCCATCTATCGTCATTCTGTTTGTAAAATGGAAAGTGATCTCTGAAAAATTTAATAGCATAGTTTAGCACTGCTTGCACAGTTTACAATTAGTCTGTTATGCAGAATTAAACTGTTTGTATATACTGTTCTTAAAACCGAAAAAACAATCTATCAAAATAATCTCTTATTATTAGGGTGATTACATTACGAAGAAGATTTGAAATTATCTCATCAGATTTTATCCAGCCATCGAATAGAGTAGTATTTCCTTCCTTCCTATCTTAAATAACATAATAAAACATATTTATAATGCTATAGGTTATTTTAAATAATGACGCCCCCAAAATGAAATTCTTGCATGCAATCAGTAAAAGTAGTATCACCAGTGACGTTTACAGCTTACAGAAGTATTTTATGATTTTTTTTATTATTCTTTGTTCGCGATTTGCGTTTTAAAGTCAAAGCTTAGGACATAAATGATCAGTCAACTACGAAAGTTATCCCTTCAGCATTATTTGTAGCCACGCTCCTTGAAGGGATCGTGCCAGGCACAGAAATCTATGAAGCATACTACTAGGATTAGCTTTTTTATAAAAGGGTGATTTGAGTTGATCTATTACAGGATATATGTATATCAGAGTGTTTTGGGTTTTGGTTTATAAATGGAAAAAAAAATAGAGAAAGGGTGGTTTCTGATATATTATAGTATTGTTCACAGTGTGTGTAGTAAGTAATTCTATAATACACACCTGTGTGTAACGATCCGTGTCTGTACACACGACGTGATAATAGACTAGCAATTATTATAATTGTTTTGGCTGGTAAATATTCATGGTGATTTCACGGTGGATGAAGACTGAAAATGAATGGGGTGTATTTATGACCATCATTGTCTTTTATGAACTTGGCTATCAATTTTGTTATAGTGATATTTAGGTTTTGAGTATGCTAGACAACGTTCGATATTGGGTAAACTGCTTTCATTGTATCAATGACTGTTATTAATTATTTTTAGTGTAAGTTAGATCTTGCAAGGATTTCTGCCATGAATAAAAAAAAGCAAGAAACCGTATTTCAGTATGCAAGGTGTCAATATTGGGTAGTAATAGTGTTGGCAATTCTGACGTGAGAATGTATGTTTGAAAGCGCCCACTTCTTGTCATCATTACTACAGTCAATAGTGTTCTAATTATGGCAATTCAGAAGTAAAGAAATGCGGAAACTATCTTCAAAATTATAATACTAAAACTTAGGAGTAATCTCATTGCGTAATGACTTATATCATGATTTGTGCAATAATCATCGTTTCACTCCTTACCATACTTTAGATAGATTACTTACACTACTGTCACCTAACTAATAACCGTTATATCACACGGTATACTTTGAAGAAAGATATCTAGGTTTTTTGAGATCTGTTTTCATTCCCTCTTCTTTAACCTCGAGCTCAACCACGTTCAACAGGTATAAGAAAAAAAGTATCTAATATTTTTGTCGATATTGCTTATGTGCCAAATTTGAATTAAATCGGCAAGGTAGTTATGGCCTCGTCAATGAAAACTGAATTCAACTTAAGAAACCTTTTTTTAAGCAAACGGTTCGAACTATCAAGAAAACTGCAAGAAACAAAATTTGTGTAACTCCTATTGAAGAAACAAGAAACTATATGTTAAATGTTGATGTAGTTCTAGATTACCAAGAACATATCGTCAGATATTGATACAATTTAAGCACAAATGTGCCAAAATTGGTATTTGCATCTTTCATATTATTCAAGAACTATCCCAAGAAAACTTGTACCACCTTTGAACGACTCAACAATGAAGCAAGATCAGATACAAGCTTATGGGAACTTCTCAAAGAATAAGTGATTAAAATCTAATGGTCGAATTCGCAGACACCCTTATAACAAAAAAGTTTCACTTTTCAAAACTGTTTTCAAAAGTATTTACGCACAACTACTATTATGCAATCATTATTGTTGTTATTGCAACTCCTTTACAACCGAGGAGTTTGATGGAAGAAGAGCGGAATTACAAAACTTTAGTTTTGAGAAAATCATATTGAAACATTTGATGTACGAGCAATTAAGAAAGAATAATCTAAAATAAGAAAAACTGCTGTCAGCATTAATTTCAGTTGTTTCAGTTTAAATCAAATTGAGAACAATTAATTTCAAAATGGTAATAATCATTTTCAAATTGGGAATAAACCATTTCAAATTGGGAATAATCAATTTCAAGTTGAGACCAATCAACTTTAAATTGAGACTAACCAATATTAGATTAAACAATCTGCAATCAGTTGTAATAACTGCAAACTGTCATATTTAACTTATATCAATAAGTATAATTAATAAATAAAAATGCCTCATTTACGTATATGGGTAGCCCAAAAGTCTGGAAATGGTTAAATATCTCGAGAAATACACTTCAGATTAAAAAGATACGAAATATGTGTTCTTTTATTTTTAAAGATCTATTTCAACACCACAAGAGAAAATCACCCTCACTTTCACATGGGGGTGGAATAAGGGGTAGTTTGAAAAATTTAAATGAGAACCCCCAATGTTTTTTTTATTTTTTAATTTTCTATCGAAAATTGTTTATGAACATGAAAAACCATCCCTACCCCAGCCATCCTTCACGGGGGTGGGAGAAATAAAAAATGTTTTTTTTCATGTTTGAATAAGGATTTGATTCGAAATCCAAAAAAACTTATCAGGAAGTTGCATTTTTATCTAAAGATTTTTTATTTCTCCCAACCCCCGTAAAAGTGTGGGGGGTGGGGATGGCTTTTCGTGTCCATAAACAATTGATAGAAAATCAAAAAATATAAAAACAATTGGGGATTCCCATTTAAATTTTCGAAACTACCTCTCACTCCATTCCTAAGTGGGGTGGGGTTGGTTTTTCATATTCATAAACAATTTTCAATAAAGAATAAGAAAATACAAAAAAATTGGCGGTTCCCATTCAAATTTTCGAAACTACCCTCTATTTTTACGTTTTACGTTTAAATAAAAATGTAACTTTCTGATAAGTCTTCTTGGATTCCGAGTCGAATCCTTATGCAAACATGAAAAAAAAACATTTTTTATTTCTCCCAACCTCTGTTTAAGGGTGGCGGGGTAGGGGTGATTTTCCATGTCTATAAATAATTTTCGATAAAGAATCAGAAAATACAAAAAAATTGAGGGTTTCCCTTTAAAATTTCAAAACTACTCCTCACTCTACCCCCAAGTGAGGGTGAGGGTGAGGGTGGGGTTCACGTGTCGTGTTTAAATAAATCTTTAAAAATAAAAAAACACGTATTTCGTAACTTTTTAATCGAAAGTGTATTTCTCGAGATATTTAACCGTTTCCAGACTTTTCGCCTACACGTATACAGTGTGTCCACATTTCGATGCTCACTATTGGGATCTCGGAAAATGTAAGAGATACAAAGTCGGTTAAATTAGAAACGATTTGGTTATTTTGGAGATCAGTTTACTTATGCTTTTGTTTTTTCAAAAAAGTTCACGGCTTACTAGATATTTGCTAAAAACAAAATTATCTTATTTTTTTTAAATAAAAAGCATTTCCCACCTAGTGTGCCATAGCTTTAAACATATGAAAATCATTGATTTTTGTCAGATAAATTACATTTGTTATGTAACAATTGCTAAAACAAAACAAAAGACGCTTTTAAGATACTTTACTGAGCATTCATTCATTATCCTCGTATATCAACTTTCGTTATTACGGCATAATCTATAAGGAACTTATTAAAAGAAATCATTTTTTTAGTAAAACTCTAGGGATGCAGGGTTTTCCTTTTATTTTTGCCGTAGAATAACACCTTTAGGTATATTGGTTCCATTCAAACCAGAAACAGCAACTATTGCAATTGGAACACAACAATTTTATTTTGTTTTACTAACAGTACTTTAACAAAACTTCTCTAATCTGTAAAAATTAAACAATCATAATGTTATAACTGATAACTTTACTACATGAGTAATGGCTTTATGTATATCAAACCAAAGAAAAACTAAAAATGAAAATTCTTTTTCCTTGTTGACAATCAAACAAATGCTTGTCATAACATACAGAACTGGAGATAGGTACTTGAAAAAATTTGGTGGGCGTATGGATAAAGCTTGTCGATTCTAAATATTCATTTGATGGAAAAAGGGCGGATTGAGCATTTCGTCCTTTTTTGATTCAACAATTATTATACCAATATCTTTGTTTGTATAAATTTGCACTAATACTTTAAAGAAATTATTTTCATTTTCACACAAATTAATGATATTATAATAAAATAAAAACATTTCATTAATCTTAAAAACTGCGCTAAAAATTAAAAACTAATGAAAGAAAAATGTGTTTTGAAGTCCGTTGTATACTAGTTGGAAAAGTAAATATATAGTCCAGCATCGGTGGTTCAGTGGTAGAATGCTCGCCTGCCACGCGGGCGGCCCGGGTTCGATTCCCGGCCGATGCAGTTTCTTTTTTCTGGTTTAAACGAAATTTCGTTTAATTTTAATAATTGCTTGTTAATTAGAATTCTTGTTTCTTCTTGGTTCATCATTGAATCTCAACAACGGAAAGTGATAGGATAGTAAATTCATGGCACACTAAATAGATACTTGCTAAAAATTATCAAAACTGCTATTTAACTTGTACGGGGTAACTCAAATTCGAAGTAAAGGTAAGGTACTTCAGAAACTAGAAAAGCTAAAAAAACAATGTACGTTCTTGATCTACTAGTTTCTCGTGAGTTCATCGATGCAATCAGAATTTACATATCTCTTTTTGTTTTTCAGTTATAGTGTTAATAGACGAAAATTTATTTTCTCTAAATTTTATTAAGTGACTGTATTTTCGTTATTTGAAAAAATGAAAACGATTGCCCGAGAAATTTTTGTATGGTTTGATGTCTAGAATAAAGTAACTACTCTAAATTTTTGTTTTCTCCAATTGTTTTCGAGTTATAACAAAAAAATTAATTTTTTAAATTGCAGTCGTAGTAGGTCTTGACATATCTGAATTGGTTGTTTCTAGCGATGTCGTCGAGACGTTCCTCTTACGACAAGTTCAAGCCTGCATCCGCTGCAACGGAGGATATTTTGAATACATGATTAATTGATTGAGTTTCTTATCATTTGTATTATTCTTAAGTTTTGTACGATTAAATAAATTATTCGTTAAAAGTCTTTTTGTTTATTTTAGAAAAGATTATTGAGAAAGCTTACAGTAAGTACGAAACTTTTACGCGAGTAAAAGAGTACCTACTGTTGGAATATTCAGCTTAAAAGAATTTGTTTATTTCCATAGCAATGCGATTTACTTGATCCGTAACGAGACTAATAACGATCTTTCAAGCATTCAATAAAGCTTAATTTTCTCGAAAACGGTTGAGTTTACGAAAAAATTGCAAGAGGTGAATTTTCTTGCAGAAGAAGTAAATTTTTAAATAATAGTGCTCAAATTCTAAAATGCTGCCCACAGAAACAGTTCTAGGTCTTCAAAGAGAGGCGTGCGTGTAAAACTCTGCATCCCAAATTACTAATTTCATCGATATTTCAGGAAAAAGATCATCTTAATTCCACAAGCCAACATACCAAATTTCATTACGATCGATAGATTCAGCGAGACGCAGTAAAAAAATTAAGAAAAAATTGTGTTGACTTTTTTTTCAATGAATCGTCATTTATTCCCCAGAATCTGTAGTTAAGCGTTGTCGGTGTTATTTCGAGATTTAATTTAACCGGTGACGTAGGTATGGCTACGTTCCGATGCAATTTGTTAAGCCACTGGTTTTTTCGAAAGTGTTATTGTATTATTAATTACCATTCAATTATAAACAAAAAAAGCCTCTTTTATTTTTTTCGTATAACTTACGATTTTAAAGAAAATAATTAAAATATTACCGAGATTACTCATTACATGAATATCTGCAACTTGTTCCTAAGCGAAAACCATTTGCGTAGAATTAAGTTAGCTTTGTCCGTTTCTAAGGAAACGTTTTGATTCTTTTTTTATAATGAACGCTTATTCTTATCTAGTATTTTGACAAAACCGTAAAAATTAAAAACTTCAAAATATCGAAAATCAAACATTTTAGGGCATACATTTATATGAACTTCCCGATTTAGAATTGGCCCAAGAATCATCCATTAAACTAAGTACATAACATTAAGCAATACCCTGTATAAAACGAGAGAACGACGAATTCAAATATGTCAAAACCTACTACGAATGCCATTTAAAAAAATTATTTTTTTTTATAATTCTAAAACAATTGAAGAAAACAAAACTTTGAAGTAGTTATACTTTATTCTAAAGCCCCTGCATAAGAAGGTTTTGTAGTTGTTTAAAAGTTAGGGCACGACATGTTTTTCTCCCTCTGATGGTTTTTGCCCATTTGGGTAGTTACGAAATAGAATAGTATATTTTATTCTTTCTAATCTAATTATTTAGTTATAAACTTGCCACATTAAAATTGGAGGTTACAATTTCTGTCACAAATGCATAGGCGTTACAAATAGGAATAATATAAGTATCAGAAGTAAAATATTTCGCAGATTAGTTATTTGAATCAACCTTTAACTTAACATACCAATATTAACATAAATAAAGACTTAATAGTTTTATTATTATTTATTTTGAATAAAAGAATATATGGACATCAAAAGAAAAATGGGTAGAGTAACACAGTTGAAAAGAATGAATTTTGAAGAATTACGCATGATTGTATGTTGTAAGTGTAATTTAAGCGGTTGTGGTAACAAACCAAGAGCACAGCACGTGAAATCTTTGAAAGTTTTCACATGAAAGATAACGATAGAGAGAATAATCTAGTTATTATTAAGGAATTTGATAAGTGCTTCATGCCCAAGATAAATTTGAGTATAGAAAGACATAATTTTAATACAAAAGTACAAATGAAAGATTTATGTAATTAATAAAAATCTTTGCAAATAACAGGGTGTTTCTAAATTGCATGGAACAAATATATGGGCCTTATTCTGCAGTAAGAAATAAGAAGAAAACCTAGATAACATTTTTTCCAAAAACGCTCCCCTGTGGAGCTACACCGCCTTAAAGTTCTGCTAAAGAAGGAGATTTATTTCTTAATAACAATAATAACAGAAACAAAGACAGTTTTGAAAAATCAGCTGCAAATAAGTAGTGCACACATACCAACTTTTGTTACTGCAGTACAAGCTTTTGCGGTGTTAATAAAAAAAATCTCTTTAGCAAAACTTTAAGGCTGCGTAGCTCAGCAGGGGAGCGTTTTTGGAAAAAAAATTATATAAACTTTCTTCTTATTTTTCATCATAGAATAACGTCTTCATATTTGTTCCATGCAATTTAGAAACACCCTGTATAGTAAATATTTAATACCTAAATATACAGTTAGCACGTTTTAACAAATAATAATTAACAAATATTATTATTTAATCAAAGTTAATACCTACAAATACTAACACCGATCAAGATGTATGATAATCAATCTATGAATAGAGGAGGGTTAAAAGAAACATTCCTAAATTAAGCAAGTAAAAGTAATTAAAGTCGAAATGCAATTACGTTGATATTGTACTAAAAGCGATAACCTGAGTTTAATAAAAAATAAATAAAGGAAAAACTTATGGAACGGCATCCCGCTCGTTACACGTTGCAAATGAGATTACTAATAATAATAACATTAAGCAGATTTTAATAGAGCATTACACTAATAATTAAAATGGGTTAATTTACAATACAGATCCTTTATTCACCAATTACAAGAGATTAAAATTCAGAATCATTGTTGTCACTTGAACTATTTATAATTAGTTGTGGAATTACTTAAATATTTGTCTCCAGTTACTTTTACATGATTACACACATTTCTCCAAATTTTCTTACATTTAACGCTTGAAAATTGCATGTTTTTCTAACAGTACATCAAATTTGTAGGTTATAATATAAAAAGTTGTATATTGTAACTCTTTAGTTCAAAAAGTATACAGGGTATTTCTAAATTGCGTAAAACAAATATAAGGTCGTTATTCTACGGAAAAAAAAACAAGAAGAAAACCTACAGAAACTTAATCTCAATCTTCTCAAAAATATTTCTAAGTGACGAAGGACTACCTTTTCATTCTTTTTTTTTTTAATTTCTCATTTAAACGTTCTACAGTTACACAACAGCCTTCACTGAGATAAAAATTGTAAATTATTTTTCGGATATCCTTTAATTCTCTACATTGGTAACTGTACATGTTCTGTGCCTTTTCGTGGGCGAACTTATTGTAGCAATTCCGTTATTAATTTCGACAGAGTTTTTACATTATCTTAAAGTTTTTTCAATGGTTCTTATTAATAGTTTTGTGCATTCAAAAACATGTTCTTTAATCTTCGCCGAACGTTCATCAGAAATTGTTAGAAAGTAATTAAAAATGTATTGCAAACTATTTCTGGAGCTTGAGCACGTGAAACCTTTTTATTACCAACGTTGTACATTTTCAACAAAGCCACGAACGTTTTTGTGACCTGTAACGGTTTTATTGTTTTCGTCACCAAATATGGTATCAACGCTAAATAACATCAACGCCATTAATTAACGCCATAGACGCACGCCAATGATTAACAAAAGAAGTTTGACAGATTTTCAATTATTTTAATATTAAAAACATAACAATTCAAAAAACACTAAAAAGGAAAGATGGGGCGACTAATTCGTGTCCTAACTCTTAAACAACCTCAATGATTTTCATATTATCTAGGGACTATACTTTGCTCTAGACATCAAACCATACCAAAAGTTCTTGAACAATCTTTTTACACTCTTTCAAATAACGAAGGTACATTCAAAAATAAGAAGAAATAAGTAGATGAAGAACGTGTACTTAGTTATTTTCTAGTTTTTCTACTTTCTGAGATATCCTGCATTTACCTCGAATTTGGGCCACCCTGTATATCGTTTGATAGCATACCTTACTCTGGTATTTTTGTTTTATAATCGACTTAGACCAAACAATTAGGTACTATGCACAATATTATTTTTACTAGTTTAATATTACTTTACACCTTATAATCAGAATATTTATCCTAATTCTGAAATTGTAACTTTCTTTACAAAGAAAATGGAGTACTTTGCACTTTCAACTGGGATGGGAACAGCAACAGGAACTCTGGCTCGAACTCTTCGTGTGAGCTCGTCCCACAGATCTTCTATGAGATTTAGTTCGTGACTGCATGCTGGCTACTTCGTAGCTCGTAGATTGATCTCTGCTTGGTGCTCTTCAATCATTTCTACAGTGTGTGATTTTTCGTTGTCCTGGACAAAAATGAAGTGATCGACAACAAACCTTGTGTAAGGCACCACATGGTCTATTAGAATCTGTTCAATATTGGAGCTGCCAAACCCTACTGCAAGTGCAATTCGTGCGTCCAGAGATATTACATCCCACATTATGCAAGAACCACCACCACCACAGTTAACGCAGTCTGCTCAAACCTTTGGTACACCCTTTAAACCGTTGACCAACTCAAATTAAGCTGTAGAGCTACAAATTGCTATATCTAGATTATATTAAGGTAAGGTTAGAGTCCCTAAATGTAACTTGCAGTCTCCCTAGTGTAGTATCCATTCGAAAAAAAGTAGCGCTAACAAATCAATGACGTTTAAGCCAAAAACAAATACCACTCAGATTTTAAATTGACTTGATTTTATAGATGCAGAAGTTAAGGCACGTCCGTTATGCCATGCAAGTATAAGTTACTTTTGTTTTGTGACTTTTCACTTGGGAGATTTATACTCATTTTAAAAACTAATAAATGATCCTTAGAATCATTCCAAATTTGACTTCTCCTAGCTAAAAAAAATGCATTCAAAGTTGAAAGTGTAAAATGGGACGATTCAATTGCTCACAAATTAAGTTAACTTTTATATTAATGCAATTCCTTTATGCCTCACCTATTAATTTTAATTTTAGTTTTTAGAAAATGTACAATTTATATGTCAATCATTTAAATTATTTTCATGTTGGCACTACTTGTTTACCTCTACCTTCCTCACTCATTTAGGGTGCTTTCAGACGAGCGGTGTTTTACCGCGCGGCATTACATTTGCGGCGGCAGATCTTAAAACGTTTTCACATAAGCAAATTACTTTCGATTGTTTTGATGTTAGTTATCAATTCTCCGTACAAACTCCACTGGTAACAACCATGTGATGATTTCGTGCAATGGAGTTTTAAGATCTGCCGCCACAAATATAGTACCGTGCGGCAAAAAACTGCTCGTCTGAAAGCATCCTTACAATCACTCTGTAGATCAGACCACAGTATATATACACATTCAGTAGGGCAGTTGCTGTCGGCGCCTTTAAAGTTCATATAGCAAAAAATGGAAAGTCGTCGGCGGTCCTTCAAAATAAATCGAACAGATGGCACTAGCAATTCTTGGCGGTTTTTAACTGATATTAAAATTTCAATCCACAAGACGAGAAACTACACTACAGCTTTTAAATTTCAAATTAAAACAAAATAATTTCAAAATAATCAATTAAAGTTGAAACAAGAATACAAATATTATTAAAATAAACAATAATTTATTGCAACAAAAAGAAAAAAACTACAAAAAAATTATTTTCTTAAGAACTACAATTATAATTATAAAATCTCTAATGCTCTAATACTTAAAACTATAGATGCTGCCAAATAATTTGTTTTCGTTTAATTTCTCGCCCTGGTAATTCCATAGCATTCATAAAAAATTAATTAATAGATGCTTCACTTGTTTTACGAAGTCGAAATTTTACAATAGAACTTAACCTTAAATAGCTGAAAACGGAGCATACTTCGCTATTAAAGAAAAACTATGGATGTTGTATACTTACTTGTTATAAATTTATAATGCAACTATAATCACTTGCAAGTAAAAAATGATCAACACACGATAAACAAATAAAAATTAGAAAGAATTTATTCTTTAACTTTGTAAACAAAAGTAAAAACGATAAAAACGTACCGCCAACTAACGAAGATTTTATGAAGGACCACTGGCGTACTAAAAAATTATTGTCAAGGTGGGGGTTGCTAGTTGTCACTACTGAACGTGTATATATACTGTGATCAGACTATTGAAAAAAAACAACTTTTCAGCAGCTGGTTCAGAAAGTGGACTGCACACTGAAACAACTGCATGGAACAAATGTGACAAATATAAAGGCATTATTCTACGGCAAAAAACAGATAGTTAACCTAGAGACAAAAGAAAAAACAAACTGAAAATTAGTAGAGTTGTTCGCAACAATCTGGATTTTTCGGTGTAGTGCTTGAACGAATTGCACCATCTAGTTCATTTTTGGGCTAAATCAAACACTAGTTTTAAAACTTTATAATATTAATAAAGATTTTAAGACAAGGCAAGTTTATCATCGTATCAATCACAATTAAAATATATTAAATTTTAGGTATAATTAAAATTAATGAGCACATAAAAAGATTGCCTTTATCATTTTATAGTAAACACAAAACTAAAACAAATATCAACTTTAATGCGGAGAGAGATGACGAACAATTGAATGACAAGCTGAGATATCAGGTTTTCGAACTGATTGAACTAAAACAATCCTTTGTTTTAGAGTTTTGCTAAAAAAGGTGATCCTTTTTAAATAACTTTGCAATGGGGGATCGAGACATTATTATACTAAGATGTCATGAACAGCAATAACCATATAGAAACTAATCGTAAATTAAGAGTAAAAGCTTGGTTATTTAGAAATTACTATGGACTGTGACCATAAAGGTACTGCTAGTCCTCTCTCTTGAGGTTAGAATAAACCTCTATAGACTAAAAGATAGGACGAACGGCTTACCATTAAATTGTCATACAAAATCATTCTTATAATACAATATATTAATACAGACCACATGACTGCAAATGCGCATTAAACTCACCAGTGATCAAATCTACAATAAAATGATATAACCTTGGGCTAAAAGTGAAAGAAAAGATTATAACACATAACAAAAATATAACAAAAAACCAATTTTAACGCTTTTAACGCCTTTTAGGACATTTGTTTATATGAACTTTCTTACTTAAATTATATACCCTGTATACACTTTTAAAAAATAAAAAGGGCGTCATATCAAAATAGGCCTAGGACGCAATCAAACCTAAATTCGCTTCGGAAACTCACCTTTTTGAAGTAATCATAACAAAGAGCAAGAAATGGTCCACAAAGAACAAATCACACAGTAGCTATAGGGAGATAATTTCTCTAGAAACGCGAGGGTTAATCAAAGCCCTCATTTGGGAAATATACTTTTGTTTTCTAAGCAGATGGAGTTTTTCAGTGTATCGAAAGAAAAATACGAAAATTTACCGCAACAAGCAAATCCATATATTTACCGACAATCAGACAGACCTAAAGAAATTTATTAAACTAAAAATCATGTCCATAGTGGTATGCCAGTAAGATCATTGCCTGTGTTTAATTTCATAAGAAAAATTGCATTTTTCCCTGAAATGCATTGTTTTCGAGAAAAACTAAACTCCCTGAATGCTTCAAATTCTCTGTTCTGTGTTAAAAGTCTTATTGTACCGGTATCTGGAGTTCTGAATTGAAGGCTTTTCGGTGATTGCTGGGGGCGGACTGGGGTATTTGCTAGGGATGCTAACGTTTCTACTCAGTCCCAAAATTATTAACACCCTTGAGGTTCGGGTTGCTACAACACCCCTGCGCCCAGGTCCAGTTCGCCATCACAATCCTTTATATCTTTCAACCACATCAATGAGACTGTTTTAACACATGGGCTGAAAAATCCCAGGCCTAACAAAGAAAACACGTTTTTTTGTTCAAAATTAGCTTTATTCATCAACATAATTTCCATCAAGAACAACGCAATCATTTCAGCGCCGCTCTAACATTTCAATACCACTTTTGTAGAACGATTTATCTTTTGCCTCAAAATAGGACTCAGTTTCAGCGATAACCTCTTCATTCGAGAGAAATTTCTTACCGGCAAGCATTTTTTTTAGGTCTGCGAACAGCCAGTAGTCGCTGGGAGCCAAATCTGGCGAATACGGTGGCTGTGGGAGCAATTCGAAGTTCAATTCATGTAGTTTTGCCATTGTTTTGATTGACTTGTGACACGGTGCGTTGTCTTGATGAAACAAAATTTTTTTCTTTGCCATATGCGGTCGTTCCTTTGCAATTTCGGCCTTCAAACGCTCCAATAACGCTATATAATATTCACTGTTGATGGTATTTCCCTTCTCAAGATAGTCGATGAATATTACACCACGCACGTCCCAAAATACCGAGGCCATAACCTTTCCAGCCGACGAGGTTCACCAGTTGCTGTCCACTCAGATGACGATCGTTTTGATTCCGGAGTGAAGTGATGGATCCATGTTTCATCCATTGTCACATATCGACGCAAAAATTCCGGTTTGTTACGTTTAAACATGGCCAAACACTGCTCAGAAACATCAACACGTTCTTGTTTTTGGTGAACAGTGAGCAAACGCAGCACCCACTTTGAGCAGAGCTTTCTCATAGTCAAATGCTCATGCAATATAAAGCCAACACGTTCTTTTGATATCTTTACAATGTCAGCTAACTCACGCAACTTCACTTTTCGATCATTCAAAACGATTTTGTGGATTTTTTTGATGTTTTCTGGTGTTGCCGCCTCATTTGGACGTCCACTGCGTTCTGCATCATCGGTGTCTCTACGACCACGTTTGAAGTCAGTAAACCAACGTTTTATTGTTGTTTCTGATGGAGCGGAGTCCCCATAACACTTTTCAAGCCATTGCTTCGCTTGAACGGTATTTTTTCCCATCAAGAAGCAGTGTAAAATTAAAACACGAAATTGTTTTTGATCCATTGTTTTGAAAATAACAAAAGTAGCGTCACTCTTAGCACAATAACTCACAAAATAATGAATAGAATATCATGAAATTTTAACAGCTGTCTTTTGAAGGTTAGTACTAACTGAAAAAGCGGTGAATGCAATAGAACTAGCACCATCTATTTGTTAGGCCTGGGACTTTTCAGCCCATGTGTTATGACAACAAATATACTTTCTTGAAAAATACATGGTAGGGAAATACTGCATGGTAAATTGTAAACTTTTATAGTTGCATAATTTGCTTTTTTGAAATTCAAAAACACTTCGTGAATTATACTACAATTAAAATATTCTGTTGTATTTATTTGAACTACAGGAAGTTTTTTTTTACAGAATAGATTTGTGCAAATTATATCGAATGAATGGTGTACTTATCTACGCAAAATCGCAACATTTTTGTTAAAGAAGTGTTTTATTTTACCAATTATTAAAGTGTGGTTCCATGCAATGTAGTATTCTGTACATGGTCAGGAAGAAGATACCAGTGAGTTTATCACTATTTTGTCTCCATCCTGTATACGTCATGCCATTAGTGAAATAAATAATTTTGTCATTTTTAAAATGTTCATTCAGTTTAAGAAAAGAAATTTTACTTTTTGCTGCCCCTTTCTTGTAAATAAAATTATTGAGTTTTACTCTTTTACGCATCTTATGTTAAGGTAATTGTAATTTATCTTTCTTGGATAATAAGTTAATTTATCTTTAAAAAAAGAAGTATTGGTCTAAATGGAAAATTAAATATTTTTATTTTTTTATACTTAGCACTATAAACGTGTTAACTACAGAAAATAAACATTTTTTATGGAGGAACTCATAAGGTCATCATGATACCATTACAAGAATGGTTTATGCTAGAAGAATGAATGCAGTTCAGCGATATACAATGACATATATGCAAGTCAGAGAATCTTTGTAAACTTAAGTTCAATATTTTCTTTAAATAGCACTGCCTTAAAGCATAAAAATAAAATCTGAAACATAAATGAGTTTTATTCAGCCATGTAAATGATTAAGAACATACTTTTTATAAGAAAATCAAATGCTAGACGATTTAAGGCTGACGTCAGTAAAATAAATATTAATTTAAGCATAAGTAAAATTTTGACATCTAACAATTTTACAAGTTTCAATCGCCACTTCTTTTGAATCTGTTTAGTTAGAGCGTTATCTAAATATATGGTTTTTAAACATGACACGTTTTTCGTTTAAGAGATCAATACAGTCTTTGAAAAAAAACTACTCTAATTTAGATTATTACTTCCTGGGTTTCAAAAGGGTCATGAGAACAACCCTGTCAGAAGCAACCGATGTCCACTGAACCGTATCAAGCATTTAAACATGCTAATTGCCCAAAAAGGGATCATGTTGGTGGGTTGGAAAAAATAAAAGGTTCCTCACACCCCCATGACCAGGTGGATTGCAGGACTCCAAATTACGCGATGCTAGTCTTGCGACCGCGGTTTAATCGTACCAGGTACGGAATATCGACGATCTCCTGGGAACGATTCACAACTCGGTTTAACCCCTGCCATCTCCTCAAATATATTTTAATGCAGTGATTTACCACATGCAAATTTATCGACTATTACGCTTTTGTGGGGAAAAGGGGCTGTGATGTCATGTTTTTGGTTCTGGAATTAGTTCGAATATTACCTAGAAATAAGCCTAATAAAGAATGCATAAATAAATATAAAATACCTTTAAACGAAATAATCTGGGCTTGTAATGTAGATAGAACTATTTCTAAAGATATTAAATACTTTAAACGAAATTTTTTTCTTAGATAGTAATAAAATGTATCTACCAAATGAAATGGATGATAATACCACACATCAAACATTTATAATAAACACTTAAATAACAAGTCCTCCTACAAATTTGTGCCACTAACATAGAAATTGCGTAGTAAGTAATAAAATAAAAAAACTTACGAAATCCATTGATATATCCCAGATACGGTCAATTCTCCTTTTTCGTTTAAAGCATGTTCGATTAACTCTGTATACGTAAACGGTGGTTTCTTAGGGCCGGAATACCTATACGTATGTCCGTGCATCTTCCCACTCTCTTCTTTTGATAGCGAATTTGGTTGTTTGTCTGATATAATTCGAGCTATATTTACCTGAAATCGTTTGAACCATTAATCTTTTTGAATAGAGAGATAAATGATAGAAAGCAAAATGAATCTTCAAGTTAGAAATACGTAGGTACTACTCACATTTTGCACATTATGTTGTTCGAAATACTGTTTGGGTATATTTTCAGCAATGTACACTTGATTGACTTTACTATTCGAGGTTGTTGAAGTTGATATGACTCCATTTGGCTGTTGATGTTGGTCAGAAGAGGTACAATCTTTAGAGAAAAAAGGAATTAATAATCATTGTATTTGCATTGTAAAAGACATGAAAAATCTAAAAATCTAATGAGAAACATATCTGTTGTTTATAGAGCAAAGATCAGCAAGTAGATACGTAAAAATCTAAATAAGGGTGAGAAAATGCAGTTTATAAGTGACAGCTATAATAAAGCGTTTGTTCTATGAGATAATTGTGCAAATCTTGAATAAAAAAAAGTAATAATAAGCTAAAAGAAATAAGTAGACTTGATAATTGCAATAAGAAAAGTAATTAGTAAAACGTAATAAATTTCTACGGACAAATTTATAAAAACATTGTTCTGTTGAGTGTTGCTATAAAAAAGACATAGGTAATCGTGATGGTCTAGAATCTAAATAAATTTAATTATGACTCATGCTGTCTTAGAGATAGCACTAATGATAATGACAATATTCGAACGCACTACCCATTAAATTATTCGATGTCGTTTATTCCTTGTGTTAGCATAAAACGATCAGATTTCGAAGGAAACTAGACCGTCAGTCATATAGTGCATTTGTACAGAATCAACTAAATGATATGCGTACTCTTACATATTTAGTTGACAATTTTTGCTCCTTTATTTCAGGTTTCACTCCAATAGGTATGCAGCAAAAAGTACTTGCTTATGACATACTGTGGACTTTAAGTAAGCATAACAGAGTTAGACCCTCACTGCCATTATTAGTAGATACTGCGCGTGAACTACATATATTATGCATACTCTGTAAAATGTTTAACGAAGATAGAAAGTACGATACGATAAGAATAAGAAGGTATAGAAAAAGAGACTTATAGTACAGAAACACTTATGGGTTTTATAGGTAGGCTTGCCAGATCTTCGCGTTGAAAGGCTAAGACATCATCGTCTGCTGACTAACACCTTCGCCGTCTTGCAATTTAATTTGGGCGACTTTGTAGGACATTCCTTGTTTTATTTTTGTGAGATTACGTGAACTAAAAATGTCGTTCTAGTATAAACTGTGATGACTAAATATAGTTGAAACAAAAGCTGAAATTCAATATCGTGTTAGGCGCTTCGAGAAAAATACGAAATAAAAAACCATGTAGAAACAACAAGCAAACCTGTCACTATTAAGCAATAACTATTTTATCTTCATTCACAATGTTAGAAATTCTCTCGCAACAGCTTTTCTTTCCTACATTGCTGAACATTAGAACCATTTCAAAAATCTTCTACTGGTAGTATTCAAAGAACGGTACGATTGCGCGTATTAGGTTTTATTATGAATTCTGAATTTTTCTGTCTAACTGCATTCTATGGTGATTAAACTACTTTCAATAAAAGTAAAATAATCATTATCTTTGATTGTGGTTGTTAACAATATAAAATGTTCAAAACAGATCTAATAGCTATGGCATCTTCAATACTGTCTGCTGATATGATATGTATGGGTACTATCAAATATAATAAAATCAGTTCACGCGTAAAAAATATCAACCGACAACGTAAATAAAAACTAAGAAAAGTAATCAAATATCAAAGTTATTTGAAATTGCAAATTGTAGAAACCATCTACACGCAGTTCCAAAAGTCTTAAACTCATTATGTCATTGTATTTCTAAAAAAGGAAGATTACGAACTGCTACTGAGACGGAATATGAAACGCATAATCACTACAATCTTCTCTACTTCTAATTAACGCATTTAACTGTTGATAACTTCTTGAAAAGGGTGTTGTTAATCTTCTTTGCTGCAATAATCAGCTTCTACATGAAATTCAAAAATGTGCTGGCCAATTTAACCTATGTATGCTTGTCTCATGTAACCCCTTTTGAACCGCTCTAATACAACGTGGCCTAGATTTATCGGCCATAAAAATAAAATTTCTGAAAGGTTGAATTATAGGCTTAATAATGTTTTCCAGACAGACCTGGCCTGTAAGTTGTTCCTGGTATGTAAATGAATTCGGTTTTGTGATAATGCATGATACCTTTCTAGAGCAATACAGTGCCTCCTTGATACGAGAGCATTAAAGAGCTAGATTTAGTATCTGCTAATTACAACACTTCTTCTACATCCTCTGGCGCCAATCATCACTTACTAAATCAAACCTAGTCTTACCTGGAAGTAATGAAATTAACGAAATTGCATCTTTTTGAACAAATTATGTTTTCTTTTGTTATGTTGTTCCAAAAGCATCTTTCTTTCAAAAACTAGAATATTTCGTCACTTTTAACCTGTAATTCTCCGTAAAAAAAGTAACAATGTTAATGTTTTGCTAGATTAAGAACTTACTGTAGCACTGATTACGACTGCGTAAAGACATTTCTGGAAATTAAGCTAGATATTTAAAAAGTTCCTAAAAGCATTATTTTTTTGTTAAACTTTCAATCAATCACCAAAGCAATGACAGCTGGTTGAGCATTTTCTAAAATATAGGACATTTACAGAATATGAATCATAAAATTGAAAGAGGCATCAAAACTGTAGTTTTAAGAACGAAATGCTTGACTTTGGTGTAAAGTATACCAGCTATAGTATCTAAGTAGTTGAATAATTGCATAACCCTCTAGTTATCTCTTAATGGTACTATCTATCGTGGTTGTTTCGATACCTAATGTTAGAATATACATTATAGCCAAAATATTTCTTATCTTCCGCTGTTTCAAAGTTGCTGTTGTTTTCATAACAGTACAGCATGTCGTCAGAAACACTCATAACTCACAAATATTGTAAATCTTTAAATTTGAAGATTTACGCCAGATGTGGCAACATTATTATAGCTGTCGATTACTTCCTTATCCGTCATTTTCATAGATTTTGTTGAAATTTAGCAACATCTGTTGGTTGATGATCTTCTCCATAGAGTAATATTCTTTTTGTGTGTCTACGCCATTGCTTTCCCTTATGTGCCATCTGTTTTACTAACCCAAAATACAAACTTTGACAAGTGTTTACCAGTCTAAAACACTACCCCAAAGCACAGTATAGAACCTTACGGAATCAGTAGTTTCACTTGTTGTCGGCGGCTTTGATCTTTGTGTCCAAAATTTTTACTGCGCATTGTCACCATGCGTAGCTCGCATAGGCGTACAAAGCGTTAGTGCGGTTTTTGCAAGATTCAACACAACAATTGTACGTCACTGTTTACTGAATTTTGTTCAGTGCGCAGTAACCACGCGTCGAAAAACACGTAACAAAATTTTTATCTCAGTGAACGTACTGATTCCGTAAGGTTTTATACTGTGCCCAAAGCCAATTGATGTGAGATAAAGTACTGACACCAAACAAAAAACAATCGCAAATTGAACTCAATAACGATTTTCTCTCCGCCAGAGGCATTGTTGTTATATGTCAGATTTGACAAGTTTAAACGTCAGTTTATAAGTGTGAGGTTATAAAAATTTAAACTTTAGATAAAAGTAATTATTAATGACTTATTAATGAGTTAACCCAAATAATTCTGTCATGTAATTTGTATCATCGGATCAGAATTAAGAGTTAAGTTCCCGAAAAAGCGTTCAATATGCAACAGCAAGGCATTTCTAAAATTACTTTTTTCGGCTTTGCACTACTCCAAAGCCAATTGATTAAGAGATAAAGCACTGACACCAAACAAAAAACGATCGCAAATTGAGCTCAATAACGATTTTTTCTTCGCTAGAATCACTGTTGATCTACGTTAGATTTGACAAGTTTATAAGTTTGAGGTTATTAAGTTTTAAATTTTAGAAAAAAAAGTAATTATTAATGCCTTGTTGTGTATTCTTTATTCTTTGCAAAGTTTGTATGAACAAGTGTATATTTTCTATTACCTCGTCGTCATCTTTATCACTTTCACAATTATTTTTTTATAAAATTGCTGTAAAACAGATTTTATAGGGTTGCCAACCGTTTCTGAATAAATCGAGTTAACCCAAATAACTGTATCATGTAATTTGTATGATCAGATCAGAAATACGAGTTAGGTTTCCAAAAACGCATTATTTATTACTTTTCTCTAAGAGTTAAGTTTTAATAACCTGAAACTTACAAACTGACGCTTAAACTTGTCAAATTTAACGTAGATCAACAGCGCCTCTAACGGAGAGAAAATCGTTTTTGAGCTCAATTTGCAATCGTCTTTTGTGTCAGTACTTTGTGTCACAATCAACTGGCTTTGCACTACCCTACTCTAGTGTGCCTTGATATTGTTCTATTAAATGTCATTTTTTAATGGGTAGAGTGTGGACACACTTGTCAAAGAGGAGAAACAAAAATATACGTTAGCTCTCTACTCGTACGACGAGTGTAAAGAATAGAATAAAAATTTACTATTAAAATTTTTCTTCTTTCCTTTACACCCACACTCTTGTTTGACAAGTGTGTCCACACTCTCCCATTACAAAAATGACATTTAATAAAACAATATCAAGGCACACTACCCTGCTCTGTCCCCACATCTGTCTGTCAAATGTCAAATATGTGTCATCAAGGCACTCTACAGTATTACTATTTGACGTTTTGAAATAAGGTTAGTTGTATTAGTGGTAAAATTTCAGAATTTATCGTTAGCTTCCAAGAGTGGAAATAAATTATTGGACGTTCTAATATCACTTTCAGTTGATCTTTTGCATATTATACATGGTTCAAATAACATACTACGGCAAATTTATTCAAATTCATTCATTGAAGTGCGAGTGTATGAAATGCAGTTGTATTTTTTTTGGAATCGTAATTACTTCAAGTTCTCAAATGTCAATCATTCAGCTATTAATGTTACTCTAATAAAGTAATAATTATAACCTAAAAACCATAAAGGCTATTTATTAATTTCAACAACTTTTAACCTTCGTTTATTCACATTCCTTTTCAATATTAATTTATGTTAAATTTTAATTTTACCAACTACGCAAGTATTCAATAATGACGCGAATTATAGTAACCATAACCTAAAAAACTTAATGACAATTCGAAAACAAACAAATTGTAAAGTAGCATTTGTTTATGTTGTATGACGCTGACCACATTTGGCTCAGAAAAATAAAAATATCAAAATGCCAAAAAAGCAAGTTTTAATAATTGGTAATTTTAGAATATTTAAAAATGTACCTATCAAGAATCTCGAAAATTCAAAGTTATTACAAATAACAACAGTTAGAACAAAAGTTTACAGCCAAGATGATTAGAACAAATTCTATAAATCAAACTATTAATTCGTGGTATTAACACTGAAATTATTAGGTCTCTTATATGTATTTCTAAGTCTGTTCGTTATTCGTTTTTTTAGGCTACTACAGGTTGCTATTTAGTTTAAAGCATATCAGCAGTCAGTAAAGATAGCTTGGAAATTATTAAAAAAATTAAACCTCAAATTACTAAGCGATTGTTGACAAACAGGTGAGATTGTCAACAATTGTAATCAAAACAAAAATATTATTTATAAAAACGCAAAATTTAAGTGTAGAATGTGATTTTTGAGTGCAAAAGGTGCCAGAGAAAAGTGTTAAAAACTATAATCTACATTGCGTATTACAGAGAAACGTGACAAGGCTTTGTTATAACCTGGTACAGGTGGTAATTCATGAATTCGATAATTCAACAACCATGAAAGGTTTCCATCTGTGCAATCACCCTCGATACCGCTATCTGAACCTCTTGGACTTGGAGTAACACAGTGTCCCATATTCAGTTTTGCAGAAGGCTCAGCTAATTTGGATCCCCAAGTATTTTGAAGTGCCTGTAGCTCTTCGATATTTACGTTATGCATCTCAGCAATGATATTGGGAATTTTATTAGAAGTGTCCCAACTACCATTTAAGAGAACTACCTATTAAACAAAATTATACCGATATCGAACGTTATACACTTATTTTGTTCAACAAGAAATATAAAACTTTCTTTTTTACTTTTCTATTTACTATCTACCTCAGTGTTCATGCTACTGGGAGAATCATTGTTTTTCCTCTTGATTGCAATTTGTGGTAAGCTGCATCCATTATTTTGAGTAAAAGCTTTTCTAAATTTTGTCTGGTTACTTAATGTTGCAGTTGCGTCGCCAGCTCCACCAATGTCTACGTTGTCCCATTTCGGAGGGACATTAATTTTGGTGTTGCCGATTTGTCCAGCCAACGCAATTTCATTTCGAATAATTAAATGATTATGTTTATTCATGTAAGTACTCGTTCTTTAAACTAATTAAAACATAAAATATGAGCCGAATTTAACGTGCGTGACAGATAAAAAATGAACCACGACATTGCGGAAATAGTCGACTTTTATAAGACATTTTTAAATTAAAAACCGGGAACCATCGTTTAAAAGAATCTCGAAAATCTTCTTGAAAGCACTCACCTCGTTAATCTTCCTTTTGTAAATAACGAGCACTAGTTAATAAGTCACAAACGTAAAGTATAATTCGATTCCTTTAAATACTGTTAAAAATTGTCTTTAGGGTACAAAATTAGTACAAGACTACGCGTAGTTTAGAATTGAAATGTTTGCTTTACCAAGAATATCCTTATTTGAAGGAAAATCCGCCCCCCACGCAAGCGCAACCATCCAATAAAAATACAATTTCACCCTATTATAATTTCGATGGGTAATGGTATATTAAAATTGAAACTTCTAAATATGGAAGGTAAATGATTAAAATTTAAGCAATTAAAGTTAGAGAAAATACTAGACTTCGTAAAATTTTTCCTAACAGTTTATTTAAAATCTTACACAAATAAATATAACGCATTTACAGTGCAAAAGATTTTTATTTCAGTTTGGAATTATTAAAATCGTTGTGATTAAACCGTAGTAACAAAAAATGAATACAAATACTTTTATAATTTCATTGTTACTGCTACTTACCGCTAACTTTAACTTTAAAGAACGTAGCTAACCGTTATGAATAACAGTATTCGCAAATTGCAGAAGGTAGACTATCGTTTATTCTTTATTTAAATTAAGAGACGTAGTGTAATATACCTTATCTCATTTCTATAATTCCAATCCATTTCAAATGTTTAGGGTTTTAGTTGCATGTACTGTTATACCCCAAACTTACGAGGGCGGTTCAGTAAGTACCCGTGTTTGACGACAGAAGGCGTTGCTGAGGGAAGTTGGTGTTATCATCTGTGCTGCCATCTATCAATCGACGGTATAACAAATTGCAGACTGATTGATAGGTTAGTTTGGATTTGACAGCCATTTGAGTAAGACGTGTTTCGTGATTTTAGCTAAGATGGAAAAAAGAGCAGTATCGTTCGGTAATTCGCTTTCTGTTTTTGGATGGGAAAAAATGCGAGGAGATAAAAGCAAAGTTGGATGCTGTTTATGGGGACACTTCGCCATCTATGACCACAGTTAGATATTGGTTCAACGAATTTAAACGTAGGCGAACATCCGTTTTTGATGAGAAGCGACCAGGACGCCCGGCAGACGTGGTTACCGAGGAAATCATTCAAAAAGTCCACGACATGATTCTCGCTGATCGACGAACGAAAGTGCGTGAAGTAGCAGAGGCCGTAGGTGTGTCGACCGGAACGGCAATTAATATTTTACATGATAAGTTGGCGATGAAAAAATTGTCGGCGCGATGGGTGCCGCGATTGCTAACGGTGGACAACAAGCGGATGCGGCTGTTAACTTCGAAGCAGTGTTTGGAGCAATTTAAGCCAAATCCGAAGGAGTTTTTGCGTCGAGTTGTCACCGTTGATGAAACCTGGATTCATCATTACACACCAGAAACTAAGCAACAATCAAAATAATGGATTTCTCCCGGTGAATCTGCTCCAAAGAAGGCGAAGATGGTTTCATCGGCCGGAAAGGTCATGGCGACGATCTTTTGGGATGCGAACGGCGTCATCCTCATAGATTTTTTAGAAAAAGGAAGAACGATCACTGGACAATACTACAGTGAGTTATTAGACAGCTTCGACAAAAAATTGAAGGAGACCGGCCGCATTTGGCGAAAAAGAAGGTGCTGTTTCACCACGATAACGCACCAGCACATTCATCCGGAGTTGTCGCCGCCAAACTGCATGAATTGCGTTATGAATTGCTGCCGCACCCCCCGTATTCACCCGATCTGGCTCCCTGCGACTTTTTCTTGTTTCCTAACATGAAGAAATGGCTCGCGGGAAAAAAATTTAGCTCAAACGAGGAAGTCATCGCCGAGATAGAGGCGTATTTTGGAGAGTTCGACAAATCCTATTTTTTGGAGGGGTTAAAAAAATGGCAGGAACGTTGGGAGAAGGAGACTATGTTGAAAAATAAAAAAAAAATTTTTGAAAAAAATTGTGTCTTCATTTCTAACACGGGTACTTATTGAACCGCCCTCGTACTTATGTTGGAATCACTATTTCTAGTTACACATTTCTCACTAGAAAATCTTCTGACAAACGAATGTCATTTGTCAAAATAGGGTTAAAATGCAGTAAATTCGTTTTTGTGTGCAAATCAGTTTGATTACAATTAATATTGAAGTAATAAACACAAATATTAAATTTTTATTTTATATAATAAACAAACAACAAAAGGTAACTTTACGAAATGCAAACATTTACCTTTTCTGAATGACAATCTAAGCTCTAATTTTAAATAAAAACAAATAATAATATTGGCAACATTTCTCAATGAAAAATTCTAGTGTTTAGGTTTTGTTACCAACACAACAAAAATCTAACAGGAATTATAGAAATGAGATAAACTATAGCAACTAATGTTTTTGGTAATAAAAGTAAAGAAAAAGACTTACCTAATATATGCCGTTAGCTGCAGGTTAATATCGTTGCAGAAATATTTCAAATTCAATATTTTAGAAACAGAGTTTTGTATTGTTATTATTTTTCCATTTCTTCTTGTACTTCTGGAAGGAGGTCCGGACTTCTTAGGACCACCCCTATGAATACGCCACTGATTCTAACAGATACCTCGGAAGTTTAGACACAAAAAGTATTTGTTTACGCCCTTTCAAACTCCGCGGAAAACATAAATTCAGATAAACTCGGCCATCAAAATCTTAGACCATAAATAGACGACGAAATTTGCTACTTATTTTCCATCTATATCCCTCCAAATAATTTGCCCTTCCCGGAAGACTTCTTCGAGTTTGTGGCTCGGTCCTATCGCAGGGCCGTGATAATGGGTAACTTCAACGCCCGTCACACGGCCTTCGGGGACACGGCTACCAACTCGAAGGGCCGAACTCTCTCCAACATTCTCCTTCAGCTCCCCTTTTACCGTATCCCCAACTCCGATCCCACTTTCATCGGCCATCAAGGCTGCTCCATTGTCGACCATATCCTCATCACTGACCGTCTCACCCCCTTCTTCCAAGACCCCGCCTTCATCGGTACCACCATCACCAGCGACCACCTTCCACTCATTACCACCTCCTCAATCACGCGCCTTCCGATCCGCACCAACAACACTCGCACCATCCGTGACTGGAACAAAGCCGACTGGCTAAAGTTTCAGAATCACGTCTCCTCTCACCTTCCAACACCACCCACCTTGTCTACCCTACCAGACATAGACAACACCATCGACGATCTCACCCATACCATCCAAGACGCCATAGACTCCGCTGTCCCTACCAAAGACATAAACCTTGATCGTCCTCCCCTCCCACCGCACATCCTCCAGCTAATCAGGGAAAAAAGAAAAACCCTCCGCCTTTTCTATCGCACCCGCGATCCTCTGGTTAAGACCGAGTGGAACCGCCTAAATGCGCTCATCCGCCTGCTCACTACCAGGTACCGGGAGACGCACTGGGCGGCCGCTTGCTCTAGCCTGGATCATAGGGACGGGTCCCGATTCTGGAACAAGCTTAAAACCCTCACGGGCCAAAGAAAATCCAACCGTGCAGGTCACCTTCGCCATAACGACCAGGTCATCACGGATCCGCAGACTCAAGCCCAACTCTTCGCCGACCTTCTAGACGAAGTTCACCAAATCCCTCAAGACCCTCTGTTCGATAACGAACAAGCTCCCCAAATCCACATGCGGCTCCGTCACGACCGCTCCATCTCCCCCCTCATCGCTGTTCCTCCAGAACCTCCCGACGACCCGCCCCTCCCGGAGATTCTCCAACCCATCAGCATTGATGACACGTTGGCCGCCATCGCCTCCGGAAAAAATTCCGCCCCCGGCGAGGACTCCCTGACCAGGAGAGTACTCCGCCACCTCCCCCAAGAAGCCGCCGAGCTTTTCACACGAATTTTTAACTGCTGCCTGCGCAGTAGTTATTTCCCATCGGCCTGGAAAAGAGCCACCGTCGTCATGATCCCCAAAAAACTCAAGGACCACTCCGACCCCGCCTCTTATCGCCCCATCGCCCTTCTCAACGTCTTAGGCAAGATATTCGAAAGAATACTGGCCGACAGACTGAGAGAACAACTGGAGAACTCCAACCTTCTGCCACACCATCAGTTTGGATTTCGACACGGTAAATCCACCGCTGATCCACTTCTCCTCCTCCACACTGACGTAGCCAAAGCCCTCAACCAAGGTCACTGCGTTGCCGGTGTCTTCCTAGACATTGAACGTGCTTTTGACAAAGTCTGGCACGAGAGGCTTCTTTAAAAGCTCCTGAACGCCCAAATCCCAGCTGGCTTCGTCAGAATTATTAACAGCTATCTGTCCCACCGACAGCACAGAGTGCGTGTCAAAGGCGTCCTCTCCAATCCCTGCACCCCAAGGGCCGGGGTTCCACAAGGATCCATCCTATCCCCAATACTTTTCATCCTGTACTGCCATGACATCCCACGGCCCGAGCCCGCTCCCCCACGCTCCTCAATCGTCCGCATCACCCAGTACGCCTCCGTTGCGTCCCGTCGTCTGGCTCGAGCTCTCGCTCGGCTTGATGACTGGCTCCGCCTCTGGAGGATCAGACCCAACCCCAACAAAACTCAGGCCATCCTATTCCGCCACCCGTTTAAAACCAAAAGCAGCAAACTCCAAGAAGGGGACGTCCATCTGGACCTGTGGGGCTCTCGCCTCCAGCTCTCCCCTTCGATTCTATATCTAGGCTGCACCTTCACCTTCACTCTCCATTAGGGTGCGAAGTTGAACAGGTGTCTCGACACTGTTCAACGACGCTCCTTCATCCTGTCCGTGCTCCGCGGAAAATTCCGGGGCTGCCACCCACGAACCCTGATACATACGTACAAAACTTTTATCCGCCCTATCATCGACCACCGTCTCCCATGCCTCTGCGGCCTGAAGCCCCACCAGTTGCAACGTCTTCGTCAAAAAGAAAGACGGGTCTGCAGGGGGATGCTCGGTCTGGATCGCTTCCACCCTTCTGAGATGGTCTGTGACCGGGCGGGCATTCCCCCCATCGACGCCCGCCTTGACGCCCTCCTAGGTCGATACGTTCATCGGGCCATTGACCTGAACCACCAGACACCTATCGACATCCTCTCCACACCAACCGGCTACCAACCCCGCCACACCACTTATAAATTCAAGTTCCCTCCCGCCAAGTACCTAGGCAACGCCAACTTTTTAACCCCCGACCTGGAGGATGTACTCGATAACATCCCTATCGCCCTACGTTGACATCCCAAACACCTCCACACCTCCTCTACAACTCGCCCCGCCTTTTAACTGAACACCCGTTTCAGCTCTCTCTCCTTCTGTTTCAGTTTGCCAGAGGATCCTACCTGTTCTCGTTGAGGTTTTCCGTGGTTCCCTCAGCGGTGAAGGCAAATGCCGGAACAGCTTCTGCACCAGCCCACGGCACACTATGCACACCTAGACACCCACACACCACTACTCTAACATATACACTCTCTCACACTTCTCACTACACAATTCCAACACCGTTCTGAAAAGAACCGACGCGTCGAACTCCTCGTCGTCTCTGTGTGACGGCTCGCTGGCCGTCCTTGGGCATGCCAACCAACTTGGGTCATCGACACCGGCGGGGACTATGGAGGACCCTGCTTCCGGCCTGCTCCACCGTCGCCTCCAACCACCACCCCGTGGACGGGCGTGCGGACTGCTTGGTACGTGACATGACATCGACAACCAACCAATTTCCTTCTCCAACGCACCGCTCCATCGACTTCCCTATTCTCCAACAAACCACATTTACCAGGCTTAAGAGAGGTTAAGTCCTCTAAGGAGCCAGCCGCCTCCGGCGGTATTTTACATTGACTGACTGACTGACGGCTACTTATTTCCGGCCTCGAGTGCGAAGCGAGGCAGTCGACCCGGTCTCCAGCGAGAGCGTAGTGCATCGGCGACGAAGAGTACGGGCTCAACCAACAGCGCGGTAGTCGGGCGCTACCGCCAACCCACCCTCCAGAGTCTGTGTTTTGGGGGGCACAGGCCTGGCCCATTTCTACCACCAACGGGGCGACTTGAGGTCGCACT
Organism: Ignelater luminosus; assembly: GCA_011009095.1. Lineage (NCBI taxonomy): Eukaryota > Metazoa > Arthropoda > Insecta > Coleoptera > Elateridae > Ignelater > Ignelater luminosus. Next base: position 198,738 of record VTPC01090128.1, read on the forward strand.
GCTGCATCATCCCAACCGACCGTCGGTCTTCAGGAATTGGGGGCTTGAGGACCGCGACCGCCACACATCCAACCAAACCCAAGATGCAGTAGATGGATCAACGGCCGCTCCACCACCAACCGGCGTCTGCGTAGGGGTGCGCAGGCCCGGCCATCTCCACCACTCATCTCAGTCTCATCCGACCACCAAATTCCTTTCCCATCCAAACCCTTGAGCCCGAGGCTCCTCAAGGTACCTACTCCACTGCGCCCGGAAATTCGTCGCCTATCCGCTACACTTCCCGCCAAAATCCTTTCCCTCCAACAACTTCTCGCCAAATCATTTCCCGCCTAACAATTCCCGCCTAATAATTCCCGCCAATAATTACCACACCCATTCCACAACCGCCACACTGTTCTCATTAGGGTTTTCCGTGGTTTCCTTAGTGGTGAAGGCAAATGCCGGAACAGTTACTGCACCAGTCCACGGCACACTATACACACCTAGACATCCACACATCACCACTCTAACACATACACACTCTCACACTCCTCACTACACAATACCAACACCGTTCTGAAAAGAACCGCCTCGGTTCTCTCCTTCGTCGTCACTGTGTGACGGCTCGCTGGCCGTCCTTGGGCACCGACATCGACGGGGATTATGGAGGACCTGCTTCCGGCCTGCTCCACCGTCGCCACCAGACCATCACCGCCGTGGACAGGCGTGCTGATTGCTTGGTGCCTGACATAGCGTTCACGACAGGAGTTATCCATTTTCCAAATTCACCAGCCATAGAGGAATTAAATTTCCTAAATGGCAGCCACCTACGGTGGCATTTTGCATTGATACTCCTCCTGCTACTTAATTACCGTTATGGGTAGATGGAATCAACCGTTCAGTACAAAAAGCCATATGAGCAAAGGAGAGGAAATAATATTTTACTTGAATGAACAAAGGATAACGCATAGTTACAGTATTTGTATGGCCAAGTCTTTTAATCACGGTTGTGGTCACGAAGTCATGTAGTATTATACTTACATCTGTAATATCGTATACCTACTGTTGTAGTACAGTATACAACTTACGGGATTTGACTGAATCTTTAAATATCCCGATATATAGAATCAATTCGCTACCTACTCTAACTCATGCCGAAACAACTCTTCATAATCAATTCTGTTGAGTTGACCTTTGACCAATCATTGAGAATCAGGCGTTGGCCTAGTTGGCCATGAAAAAAGTACTTTTGGCATGGGATACAAAGAAATAGATATGAACAATATTCAATAAAGGTTTTAGGGGCTAAGATAAAGCGGTGAGTGGTATCAAAAGGTCAAGAAAACCTATTGGAGTGAGCAAATGTACATTTTGCTGTTAACTCCAGTAGATTCTAATTCTAGAAGCGCATCGAAATTAGAGATTGTTAGAGATTCTCTGTGTGATTGTTACAAAAAGTCTCTATTATTCTAACTGTAGATTCCTGTTTTTGATATTTCCATTAAAAGCCGTAGTAATTGAAAAGAATGTAAATTTTAACTTTAACATAAACACGGTATGGTGTAGGACACTCTTAAATGTACTCTTAAACTGGAGATCTTCCCATGCAGTAAAAATAAAGAAGAAATGTTTAAAATTCATCCCCAAGTGAAAAGTGAAGAAATAATTGGAAGTCAAATGTTTACCGAGACTGCAAACATACTATATTAAAAGAACATATTAGTTAGAGAAGGCAGTATGGAATCATCAAAATCGACGCAAATGTAAGTCGCCATAGGCGTATCACAAACAAAACAAGACAGAAGAGCAAATTGCAAACACATGTACAATCAGACGAACGTCAATGCAATGCGTAGCACGCATTGATTTGTAAAATGAACTCGACCCAACAGTTTTGTGTTTCTGCGCTGATGAGTCACACTGCCTTCTCTAACTGATACATTTTTACGTTTTAATATTATAAAATTCTTGTAACAGTATACTTTGAAGTTTCACTAAAAGTTAATAAATAAATATTTATAGGTTAAAGGTCTGTCTTTTGTGTCATTCTTTTAATAAACATGTGCAGTGATTTTTGTGCTCTTATGTTGCAAGCTTGAATTTGCTGTTTGTTTGTTGTACACTGTAGAGTAGTTTCCAAATCTTGTGACACGCGACCTTCGATGCGCAGAAGACAAATTTTAGCCGGACGGCCCTACAGTTCAAGCTAAAAACTTTGCTAATCGTTATGCGTCATCCTTGTCTTAAGCTGTTGATGCGTTCAGTTGTCAAGTTGTTTGCCTTTTCTTTGTTAGTGGTCCAGAGTCTTTGCCACTTATTGATGCTATTGATAATTTTAAACAATTTTATTCTCCATCAAAACAAAACTGAACTTACCCTAAAATATCCGCTAACGAAAGGGTAAATGTTTTTTGAAAGGCACGATTTTTACAATTTTCTTTCTCTTTCTTGTGCAGTAAGTTCTGCCTTTTGCACATTTTGCTTGTCACGAGATTTTAAACTACTAAAAATGTAGTAAAATCAAAGCCTACTCTGAATTTTATATTAGAAAAACAGGCTATACATTACTTATACTGTAGAGGTCGGGTAACATGCGACATCAAATTGCATTAACTAATCAAATATCTCAAATATGGCTACTTGGCTACGTGGATAGCAGTTCAGTTTCACACATGAATTGAATACTACTTGAAAGTTTGCAGTACACTTTAACATCTCAAAATTATCAATGCATTAGCTAAATTAGATACGTATACTAAGTCACAAAATAAATAAAATTAGAAACTTTCTTCTATTCCCGTAAAAAAACAGGCATTGTATAATTATTTTAAGTAAATAAAATGGTCATGGAGCCATATTTGTGAGGTCACTTTGGTTCCCCCTGCATACTACGGAAACGGTTTTGAACATTTTCAACGAACTCCAAAGGAGTCGTTACTGAATTTGCGAAGCCCGTCTGTCTGTCCGCATTTTTTTCAAATTTGGATTCTACATCAGAAACTAAATACGACGTGGTATCTTCGTTTTCTGATAACTCTTCGGGAACATGGTCAAATGGTCGCCAAAAATTGGAATATTTTTAAAAAATTCTTTTTACTTTAGAATCGTATTCTACAACAAAAAAATAAAAGGAACGTATATTTTTAGCTTTTTTGTATTACTTCGGGAACATGGTCAAAATGGTCGCCAAAATTTGAAAAAGTAACAAAACAGGAGTTCGTTGTGGTTATGCTTAGCATTCCCAGATGTTTTGATATCACTTGTTAAAAAAAAAACAGCCCATTGAAACTTTTCAAAATGTCACCCTGTATATAAGAAATAAGATAAAATAGATATCGTACAAATTAACCTCTTTGGCTCACTTTTACCTACAATCGTTGGCTAAGTTTATCTAAGGAATTATTGCCATGGATATTATATGACTGTTGGCTGTCATTTTCACAATTTTATATCCATGGCAATAATCCAACGCTTGTAAACTGTTAAACTAATCGACAGGTCTTGTAAAAAACACCATTTAATTATTTTTCCAATTTTCCATAAAAATATGTAAATTTCATAATGCTTGTTAAATTATTACGATCATCACTGTACTTCTTTTTTATTTGATTTGTAATTAATGTATGCACTGTTATTATTGTCGTTAGTGTTGATTTGCGTCTAGTAGAGGGCCCAATAACAGCAATAATAGTTGACGTAGTTCTACGAGAAAAGACGTACTTACCCGAAGTGAACTGTCAGATTACTTCGTTTACCTTTGATATGAGAATTGCAGATAAATGATAAAAATTTGTTTGGATTAATTTAAATTTCCGTACGTGAAGTGATGCTTTGATTTACACTAGAGCAATTTAGATAATATTTTCAATTAAAGTGCAACGGTTATTATAGAGGTTACGTTGCCTATTAACGCAAAAAATTAAAAGAAAGGTCAGTTGTGAAATATAGGTTAGTAGCTGACATTGAAATCAAATAATGCTTATTTATGATGATATTTGAAAAACATCAGATAATTTAATTGTTTATCAAACTAATTATCATATACAAATTAGATAACTCTAAGTTAATGGTAATGAACTTTTCATCCTAAACATGATTATTGCAGAGATCCAAACAAAGAAAATAATCTTATTTTGTTGCAAAATTACCAAGGTGAGGAATAGTTTTAACAATGGATGTGGATAATGGACAACCGGATGGTCCAGGAAGTGGTAATATGGACATAGAACAGTCTCTTCTTCATCAGTTTAGTTGTATGGGCACTACGGATAAAGACGAACTAGTACAACAGTTACAGAAGCTTTTAGGAAGTCAATTGAATTATTCAACAGCAGCATTTTTTCTTGATATGAATAATTGGTATGTTTCTGTAGTCATTTAAGAATCACAAAACTCTAAATCAATTTTACTTCTAGGAATCTTCAAGCAGCAATTTGCTCCTATTTTGATATTGAGTCCCCTGCGAAATTACCTTCAATGGCTCTAATTTCAGATCCTAAAGCTAGTGAATGTGAAAGTATAGAACCATCAGTTAGGTAGGTATAAACTTGTATTAGTTACCATAAATAATAGAAAGAAATTTAGTTTTACAAAAACTTGGCATGTAATGAATAATGGTACTGAGACATGGCCTTCAGGATGTTTTCTCCAGTGTGCTGGTGGTGACAGTTTGGGCGCAATCCGAACTGAATTTCCTTGTTTAAAACCAGGAGATTATACATTTCTTAGTCTTCAAATGACTAGTCCAGTTCAACCTGGTATATATCAAAGTAAATGGAGAATGTGTACACCAAGTGGTTCTTACTTTGGAGGTAAGATATTGTCAAACCTATCTTAATAGAAATTGATAAAATATGTTAAATTTTAGACCCTTTATGGGCTATCATAACTGTAGTTGAAGAAGGAACAATGGCACTAACACAGCAGTTATCACATTTTAGTGACTTGGGTTCATCGCCTGTAGGTGTAGTTCCTATAAATCCATTTATTCAACCTAGAGGTGAGAATTTTCAGGTATGTTTTTAAAACCATGAACTATCTGATAGTGAAAATTTATTTTATTCTGTTTAGGATGACTTATGCTCAGAAAATAAAAATCCAAGTAAATGCTAGTTAATATCTTGCTAGCAATTTTAGTGCCAATGAACTTTTAACACCATTGTTGTGATAGCACTTTTGGATTTTGTGAATGTACATATATAATATAACGTATTTTATATAAAAGAGGTGTGTTTTATAAAAAAAAGTACTGTAGGTAGAAAAGACTTAATTTTCAAAAAAAAAAAAGAATAACTATCAAAATTAAATAATGTGTATTTAGTCAAAAATTGCATCATTGTTGAAATACGAGATTTATATAGGTTGATAAATTCTGTTTTACGTTTGTTAATCTGTCCTTTCAAATTTCTGACTGTCTTATTAAAAAAAGATGTAGTTTTATCATGTATGTGTACATAAAGCTTAATATTAATTAAAAAGATTGAATACTGATTAAATTACAACTTTACAAATCTTAGGCTATTATTTAATTTTGCATTTATGTATGTAACGAGTTATTTTTAATTTGTATAATAACCAATTTGTAACTAAATGATGTACATAAGGCCAATAAATGACGTAAGTATAAGAATTTCATGCACTTATGTTAACATTTGAATATTTGTTTTGTTAATGGGTGTATTCAGTAGAAAAAGTGGCTGTCCTACTGCTATCTATCACTACTTCGACTGTTCCATAAATCCCAATGCTGTCAGTGGACAGAAATTTGATGTAACTGTTGGTAGACTACTGTTATTTAGAGAAGACGGTCAGACCTCTCTTTCTCGTATTGCTAAACCAGTAACAGTACTCACTTTCTTACCTTCTTCTCTAAATGTGTGCACCCTAGTGTAGCATGTCATCAGAATTTTACTCAACTGTTAGCCAACTAAGAGCTTGTATTTGTTGTGTTAATTGTTGTTAAGTCTGCTGAATGCATCCAATGTACTTTATTATTATTATTATTATTAGTATCCACATATTCAATGAGAGTTTAGGTTATAAGAAGATATTAATTATAAAAGACAGGTGTGTGGTGTGCAGAAAATCTTGTATTTTATTTATTCTAGTAGATTTTCTTTACAAACTAAAATGAACATTAAAATTTTATGTTTCTGTCTATTCTTTGCATTTAATTGATGTTTACATTCTACAGTGAGATAGAAAAAAAGTCTATCACAGTCACCTACGGATTTATTAACATGTCTTTCCCAATTGAAATTTCTATGACATATTCAAAAATTTACATTACAAAAAAATTTCAATTGGAACAGGCATTGTCAATAAATCCATATAACTTCGATAGATTTATCTTTCAATCTCACTGTACTACTGTAACTACGCATTAAAAGGTTTGCACCAAATGGAGAATTTTTTATTTTTGATGTTTTTGAAAAACTCTGCACCAATAATTTGTGCGTGCAGTGCCTGGAGCATTCAAAACGTCAAAGCCTTGGAATACAGTTACAGAAAAATTTATATGGAATGTGTAGTAAATAATACATATGAAAATGTTTACTTATTAAAAATTTGTGTTTTTTATTTTAAAATAAAATAATTGATAATTTCGATAGTATATATGCAGATTAGGCTTTATAATATTTTTTCATGTCAAAATTAGGTAAACGAACATATTTATACAGGGACAGTAATTGGAAACAAAGAAGTAAAATATGAAAATTTGGATAAAAAAGAAAATTATAAAATATTTATTTATTTAAAGAAATTTTACATTTTCTTACAAATTAAACATTTTCTTCGACTTCACCTATTTTTATAATAGGTGAAGCATTAAAGCAGCTATTTCCATTGCACTGTAGACATGCTATACTACAGTATAAGCCTACATTCACAGGCAGCTCTACATCCCTTCTTACAACTACAAATAGCATTTTCAGTAAATTGTCTGGACCTGGCAATTGATTCATAGTTATTGTATTGAACATGTTACAGGAATACTTCCATCCCCAATTTTTAATAATTGAATCATTCCCTAGCCATATCTGGATTTGCAGGTAAACCCGTTTCAGGTGTTCAAATGCTGCATCAGATGTAGGAGCTAAATATGACAAAAGAACACTTGTATTTTTGGCTGTTGCTTTTATGAAAGAATTGAACCTCAGGGTATTTAAATCTTTAATTTCGGCCGGAGCACCATATAAACCCAAAATGCTTGCTACACCCGCTTGAAATATGTTATTAGCATCTTCATTGAAAAATTCATCAAACGTTTAATAGGTCGTTGAGGTTGTATACCATCATCTGGAGTAGCTATTTCAATGGTTCCCATATAATGAAACATTGCTTTACCATTAATTGTGTTAATATTAAAGTCAGCATTATCATGCACAAATTAAACAAAAGTGCCAGGTTTTATTTTCGATGGACTTGCAAAAGTTGCTGAAGCTTCGTATAACGTAGCCTCTTTGTATGAAGCACAAAAGCCTAAGAAATTACATATATTTATAACTTTTTTGGAGCCAAATTTCCTATGAAACATCACATCCAGTGTAATATGCACAGGTGAAAGAAATGATCGAGGTCGTACAGCTGATATAGCATGCACTATAGATTTACATTTCTTCTCATAATTAGGAATAATTTCTGCTTTGTTTTTGTTATCTTTTAAGATTATTTCTGACAGTAAAAACTTCAACAATTTTGAAATTGATTCATCAACATCTTCAAGCATTTTGTCTCTTGGTGGATAATTTTCATTATCGTAGACTTGAGTTCTTATGTGCCTTCTAATAATTTCACTAGCCGCTTTTAATATCCAAAATTCCTCTTCTTCTTTATTATTACATCTTTGATTCTACAAATTTTTTGTTACTATATCATGGTTTATTTTTTTAAAACATATAATGGTATTGGCTCCAAATTGACTTGAAATAACAATATCATAGTGAAAGCGATCTATTAGTCGTCTTTTAATAGTTTTTTTCATCCGGAATATGCTCAGTAGTTATACATTTTTGTAAATCAGCAGTCGTTATTCTCTTCTAAGTACTTATATATTTGTTCCATTGTTGTATCTATCATCAAAATCCTAGGATTAGTTTTCTTTTCAACATAACTCAGGTGAATAGAATTTTTAAGCGAATTATAGCAATCTGCATGATACTTTGCTTCAAGCGTCTGTAGATCTATTATACCAGAAATTCTTTTATGAATTTCTTGGCAGTAATCATTTTTCTGAACGACTACAAAATTCAGGATGGAGTCGTTCAAAGTTGGAGTCCTAACATACAAAATTTGTCTTCGCCGATCTTTATTCAATTTTGCTTCCTTTGCCTTATCAGCTTCTTGCCCACAAATGAAACAGTTATTTTTCCAATCGAAGTCAGAGAAATTATTGCTACTTCGGAGCAGAAGATGAAGTTTGATTGTGTTTTTTTTATACATTTCAATGTATTTCTTATTAATATATTTCTGATGACAACTCGAATAAACATAAATAAATTCAGTTTGTAAATGAGGTAATAATCCATCCTGTTGTTCACTTGAAGCACCTGCTCTAGATCCCTACGACCCATACCATAAACTGGTTTCTTTAAAACATGTTCCTCAATGTCTATTTAAGTGAAACTCCAGATATATATAAAAAAATTTACTATTCAAAACAAAATTATATGCCCAAATATTAATTTTTTATGGTTATTTGTTTAAACAATGAAAAAATCGAAAGCACAAAAAAATTTTTTGTAAACATTTCAATTTTTAGTATAAAAAACAAAATCCCATTGGCCCCATATACATTCATTCACTGTAACTGTATTCCAAGGCCAAAACCCCCAGGCGCTGTACTTTACACCAAATGGAAAAATTTAAACTTTTGATGTTTTTGAAAAACTCTGCACCAATAATTTGTGCATGTCCGAAAGACCAAAGATGAGCTTTTTCAATCTACCAAGCCATTTTTTGTTTGGTAGAAATAACCAAAATTGGAAATAGTCGATATTTTTGAAGGCTGTGTTGTGTTGGTTTCAATGTGTATCAGGCCTTATTGAATACTTATACTGCAATAGCCATTTGCCCAAAGAAAAAAGTGCTGGCTGCAGTAGCTATGTAATAGTTATTTGTACGTCAAGGCTATGGTTATGAAAGTGATATTTTTCAAACAGTAGGATCTTCTGATCTATCAGAAGAGGCTGAGAAAGAACTTTCAGCCAAGATACAAACAGTTTTTTAAGTGATTATCACAAATAACTTGCTTTACATTTTTCTAAAATGAACAGCTATTCCTATAAATATAATTTTGTGGTCATGAATAGTAAATGCAGATGTGAAGTGAAAGCACTGTAAAATAGTTTCGACAGACAAGGAAAAAGTGTAACATTTTCTGAACATTAGTGGAGACGTAAAATAATTATTTTTGTAATAATTACTTAATAGATGATTCCCAATTATAGAAAATACCCAAATGCGAATGAAATAAATTGAGAGAATAGTTTTGATTCCTGAGACAATTTGAATTAGTTTGATATATTGATGAATCACCCCTAGGATTTTGTACAAACGTTTCTGAGACACCCTGGATAAGTTTTGTTCATGAATAAATTAATGAATCACATCTGCTGCAGTCAAAAATATTTGTCAAGTGTTAATTTTAGTTTTTTTAACATATTATGTTGAAAATGTACATATACAGATTTATATCTATAAAAACTCTATATCTTATTATATTTTACTTTTCAAAACTCATTTTTTGTAAAAATATAGATTTAAGTGATTTAAAGAACATCTTAACAAGAAAAAGTTCAAAAAGTTGGCTTGACAACTGGAATACGACAAACTCAAACAATCCGTACTGTCACCTGTGTTGTATAAATATAGTAGCTGAAACTATAGGTAAACATTGTGGATCTCATACTCTGTGTAAATATCCAGTAAGGGTATAAAAATTTAAAGATCCTGTATGCCTAATTAAACATGATTTATAGACTAATCATACTGGTCCAGCTTGTAAGGGTTACATTCAGATTGGATTTTCCAAAGCAGAAAGAGACGTAATTTTGGATGCACATAATACATTACGTAATATTGTGGCAAGTGGCTTAGAAAAGAGAGGTAGTCTTGGACCACAACCACAGGCAGCAAACATGAGGATCTTGGAATGGAATAATGAACTTGCTAATATTGCTGAGCGGTGGGCTGCTCAATGCATCTATTCACATGATATTTGTAGAGATCTAGGTAATAAACAAATTTTGATTTTTAAAGAATTCTTTAACTCCTCATGTCGTTTATTTAGAAAGGTTTCCTGTGGGCCAAAATATTGCACATGGGAATCTTGCAACAAATAATGAATTATCTTTTATTAAAACATGGTATGATGAAGTACAGTACTTTAATAAGTCAGAAGTAGAGCATTTCAAATTGTAATCTAAATATTATCATTTTTATTGGAAACATTGTATATGATTGTATTATTTAAAACAGGCCTTCCCAAGGTAACCATATTTCCAGTGGGTACACTCAACTTATTTGGGCAGATACTTATCAAATTGGTAACTAACTATACATACCAGTACATATTAAACAGTAACTTCTAATACTTATCTTGTTCACGGACATGTAGGTTGTGCAAGAGCAATTTTCCAACGATTATCGGATGCACAAGTAAATTATCGAGAACATTTTATCTGTAACTATGGGCCAAGTGGAAATATTCCAAACCAACCAGTATATGTAATTGGTTTACCTTGTTCTGCTTGCCAGGAAGGTACAAGTTGTACTTTAGATTATCCTTCTTTGTGTGGAGGTAAAATTCAAATTTATTAGATGTGATAAGTTATAAGGAAAAAATATTTGTTGCATTATAAATATCATTTGTTAAGGAGAATCGATAAATAGGCGAGATGAACAAATTGAAAGTGATGAAGGTATTAAACTCAAAGAGGTGAAGAAACTTAAAAAACCAAAAATACAACAGATTAAAAGTGGACAAAACCTACTTCATGCTTATTTTATGTTGCTTTTTAGTTTTACTATTATATATGTGTTTTATTAGTTTATTCCTAACATACTTATATTTAGAACTATATATCTTGACGTTAATAACAATACAATTGTATTCATCATTAAAAAACTTAATAATTTGTTGGTGTACATTCTAATTATTTAATATATGCTGATGGGCAAAATTAATGCATAAGAAAAAAAGACTGCGTGTTTTTTAGTGTTTAAAGAATAAAGAATAAGAAGCATGTTGTGTTATGTGTATTTTTTCTATACGGGGTGTTCCAAGCTATATGTCCGCCCCTACAATAAGCCTTATTTTGAAAGATAGAGATGTGAAATGTAAATGTATATTAACAACCGGAAGGTATAATTCTATGAAATAAAAAACTCACAGTTACATATCACTTTCAATTTCTGCACAATAAGCTACCAAGGGGAAATTAATCAGGCTTGCCATCTTGCGGGTATGAGTAAAGTTGTGGACCGAGGCGTTGCATTCTCTTTCATTTTACCTCTGTATCTTTTATCTCGATGAATGGAGAGTGTCGTCACTCTCTCTTTCTTATGTGACAATTAGGTTGTTGAACTCTCATGACAAAAATGGTTGCTGAATGACATACTCGTACAAAACATTAAAGTGCATAATTGTTAAAGCTGTGTGAGTTAAATATTCGTTTATTTTTAGTAATCTGATGATGTAAGTGTTTAAAATTGGCTGGAGTTAAATCTTTATTCATTTAAGTATTTTGTATATTTAAAAAAAACACAATTTAGCGCAAACGGTAAAAATATTCTCGTCTTAATTAGCATGGCTTCCACAATTTCCACAAATACAAGCATTTGACTGAAAAACCACCTGCCGCTTTTCACTTTTCCTAATTGACAACATGAAAAAGCTGACAGTGTGTGTGTCGTCCAGCAGCCATTTTTCAATACGCGCCTAACATTTCGTTCGACAGCCTAATACTAAAGAAATGATATGGTGAAGATCTCATTCGTATACAGGGTGATTCTGAAATAAAGGGTATCCTTTTAATAGGTGATAAGTGAGGCTAAAAGAAGACAAAAAAATGAAGAAACGAAGTGGCTCCGTGAAAGTTTCAATAGTAAAATGAAGGTCGCTGACCGCTGCCTATTTAACGCGAAAATATAACTTCTTTTGTTAATGTCAGAAATGCAAATCTCATTCAAAAGCGCACGAAAAAGGGCCATAATTCATAATTCAATCTTCTTTCGTTTTCTTGTAAAGACTAAACAGAGTATCGCGACGTTTACGCATTCATGTTATCACCTTATTACTGGAAAGACGGGCAACTTACCAAAATATTACAACAAATGTTGAAAATGACCACCGTCGACCTGAAGACAAGCCTCTATGCGTCGGTGAAAACTGTTACGCACACCAGTAAATATTCCAGCTGTATTGCGAATTTCTGCGGCTGCTGCTAAAATGCGTTGTTGAAGATCTTCCGCGTTTTCGACTTCCGTGCGATATACAACAGACTTCATGTGACCCCACAAGAAGTAGTCCAGAGGATTTATGTCAGGGCTACGAGCAGGCCAGCGTACGGGACCATCGCGACCAATCCACCGATGGGGAAACATTTCGTTCAAATAGCCCTGCACACGTACGCTAGTATGCGGAGGGGCTCCATCATGCATGTAATAAATATGCCTACGAGTTTCTAAAGGTGTATCTTCCAACATATCTGGTAACCTGTTTTCTAGAAATTCCAGATAAGTGTCTCCGTTTAACCGCTGTGGTAAAACAAATGGTCCAAATAATGGGTCTCCTAAAATGCCACACCACACATTAATAGAAAACCGCCATTGAAATTTATTTTCCCTAATCAGGTGAGGATTAGCGTCATTCCAATAATGTACGTTATGAAAATTTAAGGTACCGTCTCGCGTAAAACAACACTCATCCGTAAACAGTACTTTCTCTACAAATTCCTGTTGTTGCATTGTTTTTTGTGGAAACCACTCACAAAATGTTCGTCTCGGTGCAAAATCATTTTCAGTTAAATGCTGAACCCGTTGTACGTGATAGAGATGTAATAAGTACGACTTTAATATCCGATGCGCTGTTGCTTGGGAAACGTTCACGTCGCGTGCGATACCGCGGGTACTTATTGTAGGATCTTCATTAATCATATCTAATACATCTTCTTCTGCTTGAAGAAAGTGTGGTGCTCGTTCTTGTCCACGGCCTTCATATGTGGCGACGGTGCTACCTGTATCACGAAATTGTTGTATCGTTTGCAGTATTGTATTCCGCGAAGGCTGTCTTCGTTGTGGAAAACGATCGGCGTACAGTCGTTTTGTCGCTTCTACATTATAATGACATTCTCCATACATTAAAGTTATGTCTGCCAACTCTCGAGTGGAAAACATCTCGCTCACTTTAAATTTTTTCACACCTTGTCACTCTCAGGAAAGTCAAAGACCGACTGATTGTGACAACATGTTCCGACCCTTACATATGTAAATAGCTACCTGTCAATGACAAGGAGGGTCAGTCAACCCCTATCGATTTTTACTTAAGTAAAAGTATGAGAGCAGGACCGGCTTGGCTTAGCGATTAAATTTCAAAAGTCTTTTTCTCGGAAACTATGCAATTTTTACCTACCTTTTTTTATCGCAAATGTATGTACTATCACACCGCTATCCACCTTTAAGAGGATACCCTTTATTTCAGAATCACCCTGTATACTCCATGATTAGGTTTAGGACTAGTGTATTTACAGTTGAATTTAATAAAAACGGAATATGTAAAACAACAAGTTAACTTATTTTTATTAATATTTCGTAGTTAGAAACGAGATTAACACATCTGTCAATTTATAAATAAATAGGTTAGGTTTGAACAAATTATTTGAAAGGCAATAAATTGTCAAATAGATAAATGGAATGATTAACAGATAAAGTCCAGTTTACATTATGAAAAATCTTATTTCCCGTTTTTGTTGAATTCAACTGTACAATCACTAACAGAATTTGGAGGTGGTGTCACTTCATTTACAAAATCGTTAACAGTGTTGCCAAATGTCGTCTCAGCTTGTTTATAGCTAGATTTAGTATATTTAATTTCGGTTTTGCTTGGAAATTTAAAAAAATATTTACATCTTGAAATCTATAGCTTGTTTACTTAAATAAACGCCTAAGCTTTTTTTACGCTCAACTAAAAAAATACTTTTATCTTAAGAAAACCTATTACAAATTAGATTATATAATTACAAACTTGAATCCAATTACGAATAGGTACTATGATGGATGTAGCTTTACGTCATTAGTTGACGATGACGATATATTTATTTCATACAACCTCTATACAAAGCGATTATTTTATCCGTTTACCGTACACATTGTACATTTCTACTTTTTTTCAGGTTTATCATGGATTTTGCCATAACAAAATTAAATAAATCTAGATCAAAGTGATCCAAGTGGCAGGATTTCTTTAGAATTACAAACAAGCCTGATTGCCTTTATTACAACACGTGGCGTAAACAGATAAAATAATCGCCTTGTTGTACTCCTACGGTACCACTTATCGACGCATCAAGATATTATACAATGATAACTATTTCAAAATGTAATAAAATATAAAAGCAACAAAAATTCAGCGGTGGCTCTAGACCTAATATTCGCGGAATGTACAGACGAGTGATCGCCGTTTCATTGGTTGAAACCGTCAAATTATACAGAAACAAACCAATCAAGCGGCGATCACGCGGTTTTTGCATCCCATGAAGTTAGGTCTAAAACCGTCGCTCGCAGTAGTCGTCAAATTTTCAGTTACATTTCCTTGATTATTTATAATTTAATATAATAAAATGTTACGGGTAAAACTGAGATTAGAGACCCAACGGTAGTGTAATCATATACATAATAGGCATGCCATCTGAAATACTAACTTTTCTACAGTCAAAGACGGGTCGTGGGCTAATAAAGCTTAGAGTAAGCGATATGTGATAGCATTGATACCATAATCTTTGGGCCCTTGAAGTTAATAGGACGCCAGCTGTAATTTTATGACGATGACCTAGTTTTGAATAGAAAACCCTACAGCTGATCTTCGTATATAGGTCAATAGGCAAGATATTAGCCAGGGTCGAACCACGGGTTCGAATATTACACAAAGAAATAGAATAGAGACTGTACTACACTCTAA
Organism: Ignelater luminosus; assembly: GCA_011009095.1. Classification (NCBI taxonomy): domain Eukaryota; kingdom Metazoa; phylum Arthropoda; class Insecta; order Coleoptera; family Elateridae; genus Ignelater; species Ignelater luminosus. The sequence goes on from VTPC01090128.1 coordinate 213,895, forward strand.
TAAGATACTTATTATCATAAAGTAAACTCAAGATAAGGTATTCGTGTGAGAAAGTCGACGCCATTGGTTCCTGGACAGCTGTTCCCTATAATTAAATCAGTATGCTCGCTAAACAATAAAAGATCAAGGTAAGTTAATACATATACCTATTAGCATACTGTAAAACAAAAGGTTACAGCAATCCGGTTACGCAATTGGAACATAACACAATCCTGAATAAACAGTTAGAAACATATAAACAAAGCACACAAAACAAATAAATATACGGTAAACAAGACCGGACGAAGCGTATCTGTATTTACGGTTTAACAATCCAGCACGGTACATTCAGTACTGGAACAAGGAAGCCAAAAGACATTTATAAAATGAAATAACCGTAAATATTTGATATAAGATTCATTGATCTATTATGACAGAAACATAAATAATAACCAAGGAGCAACACATTTTCATTTTATTACATGCATCACTCACGCTACGTACATTGATATAATACTTGGTAAACGCTCCACCGCTGGCACGATCAACTAACTGATACCGCTACTTGATAATAACAAGAATAAACGGGACAACAATTAATGCGAAGTTTAGCTTTAAAATCATCACCTGCAGGTGTTGTTGCATAGATAAATAATATGTTAAGCCAAATACTCTAATTAAAGTTATTGTTAAACAAGACAATCCAAATAAAGTTATTGAATAACAAAGCGTTACGTTAATAATTTTTAGCGTGTACAAACAAGAAAGATAAATGCTAATTTTGGGTGCATTACTATAGCAAAATTACATTTGTTTGGCAATACGAAGTATCAACCGTCTACAAAAACAAAATCTTCAGTTTGCCATTCAACAAAATGTAACTTTTCTTGTAGTGCTGTCAACTTAACAAAAAGAAAACACGATCTACCCTACTGTTTTATAATTTGAAACAGATAATCATATTTACACTAACCTACCCTAGGGCACAGTATAGACACCTTTGGGCACCCTTGACCATAGCACAGTTTATATCTTACAGAATCAGTTGGATCACTTCCCCTACATTTTGTCTTCCACTTCAAGAAACTCGCGGTCTATGCGCAGAGCACTGTTTTCTGTCTAGAAGTAGAGGGGTAAAAAACCTAACCTTAATCTTTAAAGAAATAATCTCATAAAAGCTTGCATTATTTAAGTGAAATCAAGTTGCATATTCTGTAAATGAATTAGTGAAATTGTTCAGTGTTGGTAAGTTACATTAGTTGTGAAATCTGAATATTAATTGCATATATATAACCTCCCCTACAAGCGCGCGGTCTACAGTTTAGCGTGCGCAAACCAAAAACCAGGAACACAAAAGATCAAAAAAACCGCTCTGAGTGATCCAACTGATTCTGTAAAGTATAAACTGTGGCCATAGGGAGGGGCGTACCTTTCTAGCGTTCCGAAATTCGTATTATACAAACTCTTAATAATACGCAACCAAATTTACAAGTCTTAATATGCATTTTAAGCATATTTTTACGATTTTTTAGAAATCTGGAAAAGATTGTGAAAAAAGTGAACTTTTTCGCATAAAATGTTAATTAAAGAAATAAAGACCACACTGGTCTTTCTGGCGTTTTGATTTTAGGAATTAGGATAAAAAAAACTGATAAAATGACCCAAATCTCAGGTGGTTACAATTGGGTACGATAAGTGACATTTTCCGTTTACGGTTTTACGTGTTTTACATGAAACATCCCATGTCTAGCGTTGTGGCGTTTTCACCTAAGTACTTGTATTTCGCCACTTTACGAAAATTTATTAACGCCAAAAAGTTAGATTCGTGGAGAAACTAAACTTTTTCATAATTTCCACTACGAGCGCATGCCCACACCTAGCTCGTTGAAATTTTCACCAGAGTACCTAGATACCTTTCTGCGTCGATGTGTAATAACGCCAGAAAGTTAGGATTCAGGTCTTCTTTTTCTGTTAGTGGCTCTTGTACTATAGAGCATGTTAGAGTAGTAGCTTTGATAAGGTTAAGATAAATAATCATCTTCAATAAAATGACAGCCATAACATACGTTTTGATTTTCATGAGAAGTTTCTTCTCGAGGGTAATTAGTAGTAGGGGACATACTCGTTAATACCAAACCATAACCTTCGAATATAGTTTGTTTACCCGTATATTTTCCCAGCACACGTAAATCTTCACAAATTATATACCACGTTACGTTGTACATTAGAAAAATCGCAAATTCCCCAATGAACCTTTTACTGGCGATGGTCCTTGTCGCACACTGTGACGTCAGAGATACAAGTTTAGGTATTCTGTTTACCCGCAAAACGAAATTTCCACTGTGATATATGGAGCAATAGTGAGTTTTTAATCCAAAATTATGCTCAAATGTAAGTACTTTGAAGGATGAACAGCTGATTCACAGGTAAACGGAAAGACTTGTTTGTAAAATAAAAGTAGAAATCTTAACAAATTATAGTGTGATACTGTTTAAAATTGTATTAAAATGAAACTGATTTTTGTGCGTGATCTGGCAACACTGCAACTAGTCTTCAAAAGCACGCATGTAAACATAACAGTTTAGTAAGATTTTAACGTTTAGCTGTTTTATTTGTAAACTTAAAATACATACATATGTACACATAAACGTGAAAACTATTTATTGAAAAAAAACTTCATTTCTCTTCTCATTTTATACATAACAACCATAACAACATAACATAAAAACAATACTATGGTTACACATGTTTATATATACTGTAGTTACACCCTCTTGATTTTCGCCTTTTTCTTACCTCTCTTACTCCAGCGCGGGATATTCAAATTTGAATATTGCTCCCACACTAAGAAATAATATTAAAAACATAAGGCGTTCACACCAATAAATCTATTATTAAATCTAAGGTAAGTTTTGCATACTACGTACTACTAAGTACCACGGCGTACTTTATTATATAAATTCTTCTTTTATAGAAATGAATAAATTCTTAAGTAACTTTCAAACATTTAAATTTGTTATATTGGAAAGGCGACAAATATCTAGTTAGAAAATATGCAATCAAATTTTCATAATAATTATTTTGCTTACTTTTGTAAATTTTCCAACCCTGAAAGGTGCTTTTTCTTCTGCTCTCTTGTATCCCTACGAATCTTAATAACCCACACTTTCTGTTGAGTCTTGTCTTTTGGAAAAGAGTGAACTGATATCCCACGATTTTTTTGAAAAACATTCTTACCTAAGGGAACAGCGCCACCGTAACCCATTCTTGCAGTTATAATTCTTATGAGTTATAAACGTTATAAACTTATTAAGAATCTTTATATGCATCTTTCTTTAACAAAAGGAGTCAACACCGTAAACACGTGAGCTGAATGCAACGTTGCCATTTATCAGGAGTATTAGAGATAAAATAATCAAACTTGATTAGTTTATTTAGCGTGTCAAACAGTGTTTTTGTTACAAAAATAAAGTATATTTTAAAGACAACATTTATCTCGTAATTGTAAATTGTCAGTTCTATGATTTATATAACGTAGACAACCCACAAATTTAAATTAACAGTATACCAAATCCAATGTATTTCTTATGGATTTTCATTTCCCACTTTCCCATTATACCTATCTGAGCAGTAGTGTATTACGCACATCTTTGTATCACTATTTAGGTAAAAGGTCATAACTCCTTCTTTTACATTTTTATCATGTAAGTAGACCATTAGAAGGTGTAGTGTAAAACAACCTTTATTCCAAAATTGGTGTATGATGACAACTTCGGTAGGTCATGTGAGCACGATTAACCATTCAAAACGGTTGATTCATTTGACTTATCTGCAAAGCAGGAGGTGATATCACCTCCCAACATTCCAGTGTTATTTTAATTGTGATTTTTGTGAATTTCGATTTGTTTTAATTATTACGATGGCGGATTTGCTTTCAGTGCCATTAAAAAAGCCATCTGAAGTTGACATTGTAAATCCACTGAAAAACTTGATACAATCAAGGTACAGCACAGCAGACAAACCTGAAGATTATACTGAACAAATAAATGAATTTTCAAAACTAAGAAATAATGCCATTTGGAGAGCTTTCGAAAAATATGAGAGTTCGTTGGAAGTAATCTATAGGTAGGTAGTATTATAAACTATAATTGCAGCCCACATTGTAATAATATTTTACTTTAAAGTTATTATGATCAGCTAGTCGCATTGGAAAGTAAAATCCCTGCCCAAGAAGTGCAGATTCCCTTTAAATGGAAGGATGCATTTGATAAAGGCTCGATTTTTGGAGGCAGGATAAGTCTCAGTAAGTTCTTTTATTTTAAACAGAAAAAGCAGCTAACGATACTTAATATTTTGTTTTGTAGCGGTTGCTTCTTTAGGATATGAGAAGATATGTGTCTTATTTAATATTGCTGCTCTTCAAAGTGCAGTTGCAGCAGCGCAGAGTATTGAGAATGATGAAGGTTTAAAATTAGCAGCAAAATTATTACAGGTATTGATAATTATTATACTTAGGGTTATTTTACCAGGTAAAAATGAATTTATATCTTATTAATAAATGTTTTAATAAGAGTACAAAAACCATTGATCAGAGTTAACCAAATTTGATTATAACGCAACTTAAAGAATTTCATATAAAATAGGATTTTCCCTTTCATAATGGGAATAAATAAATATTTCAAGGACAAGAATTATTAGATTTCATCATTGAGTACATTATTCATATGAAAATTATGAATTGTGTTACTTTTGTAAAATGAATTAGTTCATGAGATTTATTATTTGTCCCCTTGCGAGTTCTTAGTAATTAGTAAGTTTCTTGTTCATCTTTTAGTGCAATATCGACAATATACTTTTAAAATGCTTTTATTGCACAAACTGACATGCTCAAAATCGTGAAGTTAGTTTTTGTATGCCAAGACTTACTTTTACTATTTTTAAAAACCTAGAAAGGTTTTACCCTTTTGCAAAAGATAATTCAAGTAACTTGTCAGAAATTAAGTTAAGGTTGGGATATTGTAAAAAGAGAAGTACCTATAAATAAGGAAAGCGAATTTTGCGGCGGTAGATGCTGAACCCTTTTAACTAGCAGAAAAACTATTCTAAATTTAAAAGTGCTGTTGTAGAAATCTGTTTAACAACATTCCTGCTAGATTCTTTAAGGGTTGTATTTAGTACTGTGAGAAGAATATTTCCATTGTTGCAATAACGCCTAAGAATAGATGCACAAACGCCGAAGCATACGGGAAGAGCAGCAGGTAAAACTGAAATATAAGTGAACAAAAGAGGTTGTAAATTAAGAGATTTGTGAAGACCTATTAGAAACTCTTTTATCGCTTTATTCTAATATTTCAGTTGTGTTGGTTTCCTTTTTGTAATAGTCTGATTTGAAAGTTCAAATCATAAAATTTAGAATTTGCATTTTTAAAATAAGTTGGTTCTGTTTGAAATTTCTTGAAAAGCAATGGTAAATAGGGTCATAATTTTATTATTACTTTCTTTACAATGAACTTAGATTAAAATTGGCCTGTTGTATTAAGCCGGCAATAGACAATCAAAGAATTACATGTAAGATTTCATGTAAAATTGCTGTAGAAATGTTTTAAAAAATTCATGCAAGAATTATAGTAATACACGCTTAAATTTTGTGAAATCCAAAAATTATGTTGGTATCGTTGTTTATTTTATTGAACTTTTATATTCCAATATATTATTTTATATTAATATTATATTTTATATTATATCCAATTGCTAGCATTGAAATCACCAGAAATCACTAGAAATCTACGTGAATGACCTTGAGAAATAGAACTTGTTCTATTCATCAATTTTTACATGAGAAAATTCATGTAAACATTGAAGAGTCACTATACATGATCAAATGGCATTTTGTCAAAAATTCATGTAATTTTCATGAAATTTATTATCGTTTATTGTGGCCTTTACACTTCTTAGATAATTAATTTCATATATTTATATATTGGTTATTTGTTTGTTACATTATTTATTGTTCACTATTATTATGTTGTTTAGGTCGTATGCTTTATCATGATAGTAAATCAGAACTCTAATGTTTATTTATTTATCTTTGAATGAATTTTCTAATATCCTAAACAATTATGTTTAATAATTCAATTTTTAGATTTCCTTATTTCTCTCATGCCAATAGATAAGTTGGTGTAAGATTTAGCATTGCCTTGCTTTATGACTTGTCGGTCAGCATCAGCTTTTTTGTAATGTCGTTTATTAGAGTAAATAATACGTGTATATCCCCAAAAGTAGATTATATCACTACCGTATATACCATAAACTGGAAAGATTAGCAGGTAGCACATGCTTTACGACGTCAGACATGAAATCTGGTAATTTCCAGTTGCAAAGAGAAAAGAAAAGTCGTTCGGACACTGCGTTTATAACTCCACATGGTCATTACCAATATAAAAAAGTTCCATTTGGGTTAACCAATGCGCCAGCGGTATTCCAGAAGCCCATAGATGAAATCCTAAAGTCATTAAGATTCCCATTTGCTATGGTATATTTATATGGTGTTCTAATAGTTTTCAAGGGCATAAACGAAGGCTTAGAACAACTTGAAACTATGCTGAAGACTTTAAGATCAGAAGAAGCTTATTGCACCGACACTCAAAACAATATATAAAACTCCAGTTATGGCCAGAATCTGTATTCTGGCTAGAGTTGTAAAATTCTCAATAAATATCCTATTTAAGAAAACATGAAATTCTTATACATAGAAGTAATACGGCGCGCCGTTTTTAAACGGGGCCGGGGATCCTTGTGCACTTATCACTGACATAGGGTAGTTACCGCGGGAGCTGGAATTGGTGTTCTGCAAGAACCTGAAGAATTTAGGATCCTTGAAAGATCTAAAGCCTGAAAGAACCTAGAAGTTCACGAAGATCCGCATATTCGCAGAAACATCATGCACAAAGGCACAATTGTAAGTCTTTATTACAAGCATGCATGTAGTGTAGGGACAACAAATATAAATAACACACTTGTTTAAAGTGTGTCCTGGGTTTGTAATTTTTGTTGTTCTTTCTTTCTTTGTGCTTGTATTATGTGTTCTGGATCCTCCCTACATTTTAAATTTCGCGATCTTCTATTGAGAACGATTTCTGGAGCAACGCACTCTTTAAAAAAAGTTACCAATTTGGGTAACCATACACTTTTCCATTGTTCATAATCTCGTTTTACTTGTTGAATATATAATTCATTTGCTTCTCCAGTGTACACTATAAAGTTGCAGACATGTGCACCAGTAATAGCCAATTGACCTTGAATCTGCAAATTACGTGTATTTTGTAGTGTGTTTTCAATTTTAATCAGATACTTACCTGGTAATAATAATCATGCTGTTTATTAATACTAATGGACATATCTTTTGCAAGTTTCAGACAAGCCACTTTTTTCATTTTTACAGCCTGTTCTAAGGTAAGGTCCAACTTGGCTACTGTATGCAGACACTTAACCTCACAAATTTCATTTGCATTAATTATTCCTGAAACAATATAGTATAGTTAATAGAATAATAATTACACAAAAAGGTCGTCAATCTCTATATATTACCATCAGGTGATGCTCCCAAGAACCCATGTTCTAAATCAACAAGTAGTCCACACTGATTTACAATCTTTCCTGTTTTTTCGGTGAATTTCTGCAGAGCAACACTTTCATTCCTTAACCAATACTCAATAGCAGGTGAAGTGAAGTATGTTCTTCCCAAGATTCGTCTTACTAATGCATCGCAGGACGTAGAGGGTCTCCTTCTTATTACAGCACCAAAGTTGGATGCTGTAAGGCGATGCATCTTTTCGGTCACGTACCTTGGGTTGGAATATTGACCTCGCGTTTTCTGCTCTAGATCTAACTGTATTTGCTTACTAGCAATCTAAAAAGAAAGAATAAGTGTCGTAAAGATTATACTTTCTTAGTTATCTTGTACCTGAAGTCGTTCCATGATCTTTGTTATTTCGTTATCTAAGTCACAAGCTGGCATTGTCACTTCAGCGATGTTTGGCCTGTAATCCTTATTGTCTGATGGTTTCACTTTCTTCCGACTTACATGTTTGTGTTGTTCCCCCTTTCTTTTGTCCGTTCGTGCTTTCTGGGTTTGCATATATGTTTGTAGCGTTTTTGGGGGATCACTAGACATGTAATTGTTCCAAGCTACAGCGTGCCATGATGTGCCTTCATTGAAACGCAAGCCTGTTAAATAGCACTGTCTGAAATCCATCCCTTTGGACAAGGTTGAGACGTTTCCCCATACTAAACCTTGCCAATATACTCATGAAGAGCTCAGCTTTGTTGGACGTCTCGTTATCAATAAGCTGATGTGATTTGGCTAACAGTAAATTAAGTGCTCCATATATATGATGATGTGCTCCACAACTTACTACTTTTTCAAAGATATTTTTTGAAATATCTCCATGTTGGTCACACATGTATTCCTTACATGCTTCATGGTTACCAAACACATGCTTTACCGAATTACGAATGTCTTCTCTTAAATTCGTAACATCGCCATGAGCATTTGCATAAATTGCTTTTTGTACAGTTGTTCCTAACTTTTCGATTACATCTTTTGTAAGCAATTTCCGTGCTTCTACTGCCACACCTTTGACGTCATTTTTTATTTTATATAACTGCTTTGTATAATTCTTCACGCAGTGGTTGGTGCATTCTATCATCTCTACCTAAAAGGAAGATGCTGCTTGTAATTGTTATATCATGCGAACCTTGTTTTATGTTAGTATTCCTTTGATACTAACCTGATAGCCATACGATACATTATCTTTGATCTTACGATATACAGAAGAGTCACCATCGGCGATAAACTTTTTATAGCGAAGGTTATGCATCTCAATACTTCGATTAAACCCTTCGACTATTATATCTGCTTCCATTGAGGAAGATGCACCATTCCAATTTTTAAAGCATACGTGAGGCCCAACCGTTTCGTTCTTATTCTCCGCGCGACTAAAAATGGAGCAATATTTGTTGTGAACTCCTAGATATAGCAATTTTCCTGTTTGTCTGCCGATTATCACACCCTAAAAAACGCGCAAAGTAATCAATCCTGACAACTTCTAACATCTGCACATATTGCTATGTTTCATGGTAGGTAATATTGGCCAACAAACTTATTTCTTATTACTTACCACTCCCGAGTTTGCTGTGTAGCTATGACCGTAGCTACGTTTGGACCAACCACCATCTACTGTAACGGTTATATACGGCACGCCATCCTCATCAATATTACCATTACTAATGGCTAGTGCTCGTTCTTCTTCGCCTGCAGCTTGCATATAATTAAAAATACTGGTTTTAGAAACCTAAAACACATCTATATTTCAATGTAATGTGTTTTATAGATATGCAATTTAGTACAGATCCTAATTGCCTTTGGTACTCAAAAAACATGTTCCCAGACATCGTTGGTACACCTAGTACAGAGAAAAACTCTACTAAGTGAGCATACGTGCTTTCTGTTGCAAGCGTTCCACACACTACTGCTTTGTTAACCTCCGAGGGACTATCTTCACTTTTAATTGACAGTTCTTTATCACACGCATTACACTTGTAAATAAATTTGCTTGAAAATCCTGTTCGTAGCTCTTTTAAAAACTGTAGATATCCTCCAGTGCAACTTCTGCTGTGGTCTACTTGTGCACGCGTTGCTTGTTGTAAAAGGTAATTAATCTCAACTACACGATAACCATCCAAAGTATTCTTAGGTTCCTCTGATTCAATGCAAAGTTTAGTATTACTTATCCTACAACATGTTATTATTATCACACAAATCGAGCAGGTCGTGATAATAATAATTATTAGAACTGATGATTATATTGATGTGTTTCATATTATACCTGTACACGTGTAGCGTGATCGCTTACGTATATTCGTGTATTCGAAAAAGTCCCTATATACATATACTTAGGTGTATACCTATGAAATGAGACTTTTTTTTTCAATTTTAAACGTTTATTAACAAAAAATGGTTACAAATTTAATCTTCAAAATAATAGCCATCGCTAGCGACACATTTTACCCATCTCTCAGGCAAAAAAATTGGCCGTCTTTGGCCGCAAACCAATCATCGAGCCATTTTTTGGCTTCTTCGTGAGAATTGAAGCGCTGCTCGGAAAGTGCGTGGCCCATCGATGCAAACAAATGATAATCGGAAGGCGCCAAGTCTGGTGAGTAAGCCGCATGCACCAGCGGTTCCCAATCGTACGTCTCCACCAATTCCCGGGTCGCTCTTGTTCGATGTGGTGGTGCATTGTCATCAAGAAAAATTACTTTGTGACGCCGATCGGCATATTCTGGGCGTTTTCGGTGTATAGCGCTGTTCAAATCGGCCAATTGTCGTTGGTAGCGTGCACCGTCAACTGTTTCACCTGGTTTTAATAGCTCGTACCAAATCATACCATGCTGATCCCAGAAAACACACAGCATTGCCTTGCGGCCGAAGCGATTTGGTTTGGCCGTTGATTTTGGCTTGTGGCCGGGCGGACCATACGATCGTTTACGCTTGGGATTGGAGAAATACACCCATTTTTCATCACCCGTAACGATTCGATGCAAAAAAGACTTCCTTTTGAACCGGGAGAGCAGCATTTCACAAGTGGTTTTTCGGTTCTCTTGCTGCCTTTCAGTCAGTTCATGCGGCACCCATCTTCCGACCTTTAAAATCGTGCCCATGTCTTTCAAACGTTTGCAAATGGTTTTTTGGGTCACTCCCAACTGCTCTGCCATCATTTCTTGCGTTTGACCATCATCTTCATTCAACAATGCTTGCAATTCGGTGTCCTCAAACTTTTTCGGTGGCCGGCCACGTTCCTCGTTCTCCACGCTAAAATCACCACTTCGGAATTTTTCAAACCACCTGAAGCACTGTGCTCTGCTTAGAGCATGTCCACCGTAAGCTTCTATAAGCATTTGATGAGCTTGAGAAGCGTTTTTCTTCAATTGATAACAGAAAATCAACGATGTCCGCAAATCGTAGTTTGAAGGCACGAAATTCGACATTTTTAAGAGCGAAAAAAATGCGTTGTTGTATGAAACATCACAAACAATGAATTGAGTATTGTTGACAGATGACAGACGAAAAAAATAAGACATTTGGGACAGTTTAAAAATACTCCTAGCGACATCTGTGGTCTAATAGCTGAAAGTCTCATTTCATAGGTATACACCTGGTAGCTTACAGAATAAGGCCCAGTAATCTGCGCTTTTGAATCAAGATTTCTCGGGATGTAATTCGCAGGTAAAATAGGGTTTATTTTTCGAGAAATGACAAATCACATTTTACTGTAAAATTCTCACGGTAAATTGTTTAGTTTAACTTATGTTGGTTAACGCCAAGTTTGCACTTATTCAAAACATTTTAAGATTTATTGCACCTGAAGTGTGTAGTTGCCGACATTCCCGGAAGCCATAAACAACAAAAGATAATTCTGGGAGGCTCGTCTTTCATAATAATAACAAAAGACAAATAATTACTTTACTAGTAATCACTTTCCCTTGCCTCCAAAAACTAATGAATGAAATTGTTTTATCATAAATAATTAAAATGTCGTAAAAGATGCAAAAACAATAAAAATGGCAATTAGTTGCATACACGTATAGACTACACGCAGGCAAATCAAATACTCGTATGTACACGTATAAACAAAGTTCGTTCATCATCATACATCCGTGTATAAAAGAGCTATAAAAATTATAGGTAAATTGGATATGTACTGTTTGTATTCCTCTTCAGATAATACGGGTTTTGTCCAGTTTGCATCTTGTTCTTCTGCTTCAGGATTGATATTTTCTGTCTCCTCCGCATTGTCATCATGCACAATACTTTCCACTATGGTATTTTAAATAAGCATAACAAAATTGTTGTTGTTACCACCTATTATACAGTTATGCAGTTTACTACTAACCTAATATACCCCTAACCATATCTACAATTTCCTTCTCTTTCTTTTCCTGCATCTGCTTTTGCTTGGACAAAGATTTTTTATTTCGTCACAATTTACGACTATATGGACGTCTTTTTAAAGGCACCATTTTTATTCTCTAAAACAACTTCATTTCAAGCAGGGTACTCAAAATGGACATGTAAATCTTTTACAAGATTCACATCTTCTGTGATTTGTTATAACTGATTATAACTGATAGGTGCTTGGGGCAATTAAACAGTGAAATCACTTGGTACAAAAAGAAACGGACAATAGATCTTGATCATGATATTTACAGTGATTGGAAGTAATGCAATTACAAGTAACGCATTACTATAATTGAATTACTTTCTTTAGTAATGAGTAATTGTATAGCATTACTTTTCAAAAAAAGTACTTTGTAATTGTAATGAATTACTTTTTAAAAGTAATTGAACAATTACTGGATATTTATAGAAAACGACAAAATACAAATTTAAGAAATTTACAAAAATTCGATAGAAAATGACCACGAAAAAATGATTTGAAATCTAAAATGCTGTGACTTGCAGATATTACAAAATAATGAAAATTACCTTTCATTTGGAATTTAGGTTCACTTACAAACAAAATTGTCCAACGTGTGTTATTTCACGACGTGATAGTAATTCATTAAGATATAGACATGTTTACGACACTGTAATATCATGTATTTGTATAACAAAAATATCACTTACCTTATCCAATCAACGTATTTTTATAGTAGTTTTAAATTTAACTCACTAACACTAACTGTCTATCCTAATAAATTAATAAGCAAATTAATTAAAATAACACTTATAATACTGTTTTGCACATGCACTTCAAAAAGGTCAACTTGCAAAATGCAATAACCAATCTGCACAAAATCTTGGTTATTTCAATTAATATTTTTAGCGCTCTAAAGGCGGTGGTCCACAGCGACCTCTTGTAGGTGAAAGCCAGACTAACATCGTTTACTGTCAGCATGCTTTCAACCCCCCAAAACAAATTACCTGTCTATATTTTTCACCGCCATTTCTGAATCTATTAATTTCTGTCGTATTTTTTTATTCGCACAATTCACCTAGATTAGCTTATTATTAAGCGTGGTATTTTCAGGACTCGTAAAGCGTGGTATTTAATTTATGCATAGATACTTTATATTGCTATGACAATCCGTATATGGTCTAAATTAACTAATTTTCAGTCAATTTATCACTGATTCAAACTACTGATTTTCTAATTAGGTTTTTCGAAAAATCTGTGACTTCTCACATTTTAAAATGGCCTATGCATAAGGACTGTATCGTTAATTATGGGTACAACTTCACACCACCATAAATGGTAGGCTGTGACTTTTTCAATCAATTGTCAGATTGACATTTGTTACTTGATGTATAGATATTAAAGTTTGATAGTTAAATTTAAGTGTTTGTTAGGAAATTAAAAAATGAAAGGTGAAAGGAGAAGCGAAGCTTAATTGTGTCCAGATACTGCAATGAAAAAGGTATGACAATGAGAAAGTTAGCGAAAGAAGAAGGTGTTAGTGTCCATGCAGTCCAAAATGCAATTAATAGGTTAGGAAAACATTTTACTTTGAATGATTTACCTGGACGCGGAAGGAAACCAGGTGCATCAAGTCCATATTTGGACAAGAAGATGTGTAAAAAATTTACGACTAATAAGGAACTGTCTGTCCGTGATTGTGCAAAAAAATGTGGAACTTCGATCGGCATGGTTCAACGAGCTAAGAAAAGAAATGGTTTTAAGACTTATAAAAAACAAAAACAACCAAAGCGTAGTTCAATTCAAGCATCTTCTGTGAAAAGTCGAGCTCAGAAGTTATACGAACAAGTTCTGTGCAAAAAAATCAATGCATCATCATGGACGATGAAACGTACGTGAAACTCGATTACAAAACTCTACCGGGAGCTCAGTATTATACTGTAAAACAAGTTACGGAAGTGAGTAATGCAGATAAATCTATTTTTTGTGAAAAATTTGGAAAGAAGATCTTGGTCTGGCAAGCAATTTGTCAATGTGGCATGAAATCGACCCCGTTTTTCACTCAACAAACTTTAAATGCGGAAATATACTGCAAGGAGTGTCTCCAAAAAAGATTGCTGCCACTAATTCGAAAGCACGAGGTTCAAGTATTATTTTGGCCTGATTTAGCTTCGTGCCACTACGCTACTCCAGTTCTAGAATGGTATCTCCAACATAACGTCCCATTTGTCGATAAGACTATGAATCCCCCAAACTGCCCAGAAATCAGGCCTATTGAAAGATTTTGGGCGCTAATGAAAAAAAATCTGCAGAAGACTGTTCCACCAGCAGAAAATGTTGAACAATTCAAAAGAGACTGGAATAGAGTAGCCAAAGCTGTAGGAATATCTGTCGTCCAGAACCTCATGCAGCATATAAAAATCAAAGTTCGAGAATTGGGGAAACCCCTATAATTTTTTATTAATGTAAAAATAAATGAAATAAAAATATATCACACATTCAAAATCTGTAGTCCATTTTTCAAAATATAGTCTGACATCAAATTTACAGGGCGCTTATTCTGTACCCATAATTAACAATACAGTCCTTAATTCTCAAAGTCTCTTTTTTGTTTCAAGATATATTTGATAGTCAGGGATCAATTATTTTTTGAGATATGTTCGAATAAAGTAGGGGTACTTCCTTATGGCGTTTTTATATAGGAATATCCCAATCTTAAGAGTGAGATGGGTGGCGGTCATAATTCTTAATATCATACCAATTAAAATATTGTTTGCATTCACTTTCATTAATTCAAATATTTATGTATTATGGCTTTTTTTATTGATTTTTTTATATATAATAATTATAAAAATACCAATTTAAAATCTAAGCATATTGAACGTGGAACTTGTGATTTGAAATATTAACGTGACATATTTGCCATTCCTGACAAAGTTTAATGCTCAAGGTTGCTTCTGGTTTTAGTGGAAGTCGTATCAACTTTATTTTCAATAAAATTTAAAAAATTTTATTTCCGAATTTGTACATTTTGTACATCTGTCTGTCTGTTGGTCTGTTTCCATGTTTCCGTAACTTTACAGGACATGTTACATATGAAATCAACTTAGAATTTTCTCCAGATTACAGATACATAATCAGTATTTTGATATCTCGAATAATTTTCGATATAATTGATATTTTTTCTTTATTTTAAATCTTGTCATGATCATGCTTGCTTTTTCACTGGTTTTAAGTAGCATGTTGTATATATTATGTTTTAATAATTGTTTTCGTTGGTATGTCATTTGCAGGGTTGAGATTTGAGGTAAAGTGCTTCAATTACCAAGGCTCAAGCACCCAACTAAAGTGCTTTGAATTCTGAGTTTTTTACAGTTCAATTTGAGGTTATGTTAAAAATGTAAATTTAATAACCCTACATTACATTATTGTATGGTATTTTAAACTTATCTTAAAACGACTCAACTTGTACATAATCAGTTATAAAAGAAGCTTCAATACTCATTTATTTGATTGATTATGAATAAATCACATTCAAATTTGAAATTTTACTTGAAGATTGAGAGCAGGTTTGTTATAACAGTTACTACATTGAAAACTTTATGGTTGAATATTTCTAAGGAAAATCTCAAGCTGATTGAAAAATTTGTTGAGAAATGATTTGTAGTGCTTCATACTAAGTGTATTTTGCTATGGTTTAGATTCAATCAATAATCTTTTCTATTTTGAAATTGGACTAAGCATATTCCACATTTATCAATATACTGAAAAATATAGTGTATATCAATTAAATTTCTTTAAAATTATAGCAATCAGCTGGTATATTTGCACACTTAAAGCAAACAATAATGCTGTCAATTCAACAAGATCCAACACCAGATCTGAATCCAGATACTTTAGGGGCTCTTTCCTCATTGATGTTAGCTCAAGCACAAGAAATATTTGTTCAAAAATCAATTCACGGTAGGACAAAATAATAAATATTTAAATGCTCAGTTTTATAAATAATTAACATTTACAATTATCAGATAATATGAAGGATCAAATTGTGGCAAAATTAGCATCACAATGTGAAGAATTATACGGAGAGTGTCTAAAAACATTTCAACGTGAAAATCTAAAGCAACTCTGGGATAAGGAATGGATTACTACAGTAAGTTCTTAAAAACATATTCAATTAAGTTACTTACGATTTAAGTTAAATTCTAGGTTGCTGGTAAACAAGCAGGTTATCATGCTCTTGCTGAATTTTATCAGAGTCTTGTTTGTAAAAGCAAAAAGGCTGTAGGAGAAGAAATTGCTAGACTTGAGGTAAATAATTATAATAAAACATTGCAAAAGATATTACATTTCTAAAATTATTCTTAGCATTCTATGGAACTATTTAAAGCAGCTCAGACACGTTCTGGAAAACCATCTCTGTTTCAAGATTTTGCAAATAAAGCTCAAAGAAATTTAAATGAAGCTAAAAAAGATAATGATTTTATTTATCATGAAAGAATCCCCGATGTAAAATCATTGGAATTGGTTGGAAAAGCACAACTTGCAAAAGTTTTACCTTTAACACATCCTTTAAGTCAGAACTTTAAAGGTAAAAAAAAACAAATTAATTTTAGTTTTTAATTACAGATGAATTTAAAATTTCAGATCTCTTCAGTGAGTTGGTACCAGTTGTTATACATCAAGCAATGGCTGCATATGATCTGAGAAAAACTGAGATTCAAAATACTGAAATATCAAAATTAAGAGAATCTACTCAATTTCTTAACAGGTATGACTAAAATTACATTTATAAAGAAAAATATAAACTTATTTTGGAATTTTAGTGTTTTAGCATCATTAAATTTGCCAGCAGCAATTGAAGTAACAGAAGGAGGAAATTCTTTACCTCCTTCTTTATTAGAAAAAGCAGAAGCTGTACGCCAATTAGGCGGTATTACTCAATTAGCAAATTTGATTGGCGATCTACCAGAATTGCTTAAAAGAAATCAGGATATCCTTGATGAGGTATGTAGGATACCGACACAGAAAAGAAAACCAACAACCACTAATTTAATATGAAAGGGCTTTAAAAAATACTGTTGTATTTATAAGCTGTAAATATATTTATGTGTTTGTTATATCTTATATGAAAGTTGAATTTTTAAATGAAATCTAGCTTATTGGTATTTACAAAGTAAAAAATGAATAAAAACAAATCTCTTATCAAGTCTAACTAGATAAATAATATTTCAGTCAGAACGCATGTTGAATGAAGAAAAACAGGCAGATGACTCATTAAGAGAACAGTTTAAAGAAAAGTGGACTAGAACACCATCTGATAAATTAACTGAAATGTTTCGTTCTAATGCTGAGAAATATCGCCAAATCATCAATAATGCTGTGCAGGTTAGTATCATACAGCATAGTGATTTTGAACTAATGTTTATATAAATATTGTAATTGTAAAATTAGGCAGACAAAACAGTTCGCGAAAAATTTGAAACACATCGGGCTTGCATGGAATTACTTAGTAAGTCACCAGCAGAACTTCAAGCTGCTGTACCAGCAGGTTCTGGAGGCAGTGTTAGTAATTCTTCAGCAGTGCAATCTTTGAGGCAATTAATGGAAGAGGTTTGTGTTTAATTGTAATGTGTAATGTAAACTTATTTTTGTGCTACTATTAGGTTGAAACATTAAAAGCAGAAAGAGATGTAATTGAATCAGAATTGAAAAGTTCTACCATTGACATGAAAGACAAATTCTTATCAGCTTTAGCTTCTGATGGAGCTATAAATGAACCAGCCTTATCTATGGAAAACCTTGGTGCAACATTTGGACCTTTACAAAAACAAGTTAAAGAAAGCATCCAGAAACAAGAGGGTCTTATTGAAAGAATACAGGTAAAATGCATAGTAAAATTGTAAAATTGATGTTTTAAAGAATTTCTTTAGCAAGCACATTCTGAATTTGCACATGAAAGTGGTGCCAGTGCTGGTAGTCGTGAAAGTCTGATGTGTCAATTAGCAGCTGCTCACGATGCTTTTCGTGACTTGCAAAATAATCTTCAAGAGGGTACTAAGTTTTATAATGATTTAACTCAGGTATTGCTGAAATAATATTTTTTTAAATGTCATGTCAAGGGACTAATAATTTTATTTTTGTAGTTACTTGTGGTATTCCAAAATAAAATATCTGATTATTGTTTTGCACGTAAAACTGAAAAGGAGGAATTATTAAAAGATTTAACACAAGAATCTAGTAGACAAGCTCCTCTTCCAACACCACCAAAACCAGCATATTACAGTGGTATGTAAAAGTTTTCA
The DNA here is from genome assembly GCA_011009095.1 of Ignelater luminosus. Classification (NCBI taxonomy): domain Eukaryota; kingdom Metazoa; phylum Arthropoda; class Insecta; order Coleoptera; family Elateridae; genus Ignelater; species Ignelater luminosus. The sequence continues at coordinate 232,157 of VTPC01090128.1, forward strand.
TATTTGCTGTGTGTTGATAATTGGAGATTTTTAAATGTTTATTACAGATGTGAAGAAGGATGAACCACCACAACCAACACCAAGTTTGGCTCCACAACAACCACAACCAGCGCAAGCTCCTTCCTCGTTGCCTTATCCCGTGTATGTGCAAGGTATGCCTGTACCTTATGGAGCAACAACCAATACTCCATATCCTTCATATGTTCCACCACCGATGCCACAAGGATATAATCCTTATGGAAGTGTACCATACCCAGGTTAGTTATTTTATTAATGTATAATTATCTAATATTGTGAAATGGGTGAAAGTTGAACTTTACTAGAAATTATTCCTATTGTCAATATTAACCCTGGAGAATTAAATAGTGACTTACAAATGATAAATAGGAGGAATTTTACCAACAAAAAGAACATGCATGAAGCATTATTACAATCTTTTAAATTTGTTAACTATACAGTGTGTCCACATTTCGATGCTTACTATTGGGATCTTGGAAATTGTAAGATACGAAATCAGTTAATTTAGAAAAGATTTGGTTATTTTGGAGATCAGTTTACTTATGCTTTTGTTTTTTCAAAACAGTTCACGGCTTACTAGATATTTGCTAAAAACAAAATGATTTTTGCTTCGTAAGATTGATTCCCAGCAGATAAAAAAGGTACGTTTTAATATTTTGACTCGTACTACTTTTATACCAAATTTGTGAAAGATTGAGAAGGTATGCTTTGCTATGCTATGCATGGAAATATTCTATTCATTGATAGTATCTTATATCCAATTTTAGCATCATACAATTATCCTGGAGGATTTCCACAAGCTGGGGGTTATCAAGGCAACTTTCCTCAACAGCCTGGAGGCTATCCACAACAACAGCAACCACCACCTGGTGGTTATCCACAACAACCTCCTCGGGGTTGGTAAACACTTCTTGTATGTTGTTAAATACTGCACGCTACTAACATTTGCAAATTCTAATAATATTGTATTAATTTAAGAATATTAGTTTGTAGGTAATAATGATGTTATCAACCTATTTTCAATGCAAAAAATATGCATTTTTTTATGAATGTTACATTATTAATTGCTATCGGTTGTAGTATGAAATATTATATTTTTTTAAAATGGTAGTATGATGTAAAATTGATGATTTTTGTAATTATTATTAATTTTGAATGTAATAGTGTTTTTCTTCTGGCGACTGAAATCATTACTATATAGTGCCTATGTTATAAATATCCTGCCGGTTAATAAATACCTTTTAAAGGGAACATTTATTTTATATGCTTTAATTTGAAAATAAATTATCAAAATAAATTAAACTTATTAAGACTTTTTCTCATTAATGCTTTGTATTTGTACCATGTAAATAATGTGTAGTAAATGCTTTTACTGTATTAGTATCTATTTGACTCCTTAAAAAAAACCATATTTTGGTTGTATTTAGTAAAAGCATTTACTAATTTTGTCATTGCAATAAAATTAGAATTGTCCACATTTAAGGTCTACATTCTAATCTTATCAGTATCTTTTTATTTGAAGTGATTCATAGTAGAATTTTATTGTAACTAACAATATTAACAAGATAATTTTATTCATTTTTCTAATATTGTAGTATTGTTAGATAGAAATAAAACTAAAAAATGAGAAGGAATAACATGATGCAACCTAAAATTATAAATGTTTTCTAAATTTCTTAAGCACAAATAAATTTTGGGGCATCGAACAAAACCATAACTAAATTCTAGCTCTAAGCTACACATCTTGGCAATACATTCCAAATGTGGTAAATTAAATAAGAGACTTACTGAATGTTCCTTTCTAAATAAGCAAAATCTGGTTAGCAGTTCATTGCCATGCTGCAATATGTTTGCTAAATTTATTATGTGAAATTTTTATTTGAAGCTTTTTGGTAGCAATGAATAGCCTATAAAGTTTTTCTTTTACTGCTCTGTAAGTCGACTATTATTAACAAAATACTCGAACTGTAAGTGACCTTATGTTTTGTTTATTAGTTGCCATGGTTTCAACAGGGCAATAATATTTATTAGTAGTCCTAGGAAGATATTTAAGGACGTTCTTGCAATACCCAAGCTAAGGTAGTCGAATTTAAAATTGGTACCATTTCTTTTTTCTTACTTACTTTTGAGAAAAAATATCAAAGCAGCCTTGCTCACAAAATATCAAACTTTAGTAGTTATAATTCAATTTTCCATGGATTTCGTATATACCGGGTGCTGCATCGGCAGACGCAACATAGGAAATCTCATGCTAATTTTGAAATGTTTAGATATTGGCTCCCCTAATTATTTTAGCACGAAACTTTATTTAGGTTTTTTGAAGGGCATTGCAAGATGATATACACTAAGCAATTTGAGCATTTTATGATAACTCAGAAGGTATTTGAAGAAAGGTGTGTGCATATTGCATGTTATGTGCATAGTTCAGCAGCAACATCAAACAGGCCTGTAAATTTTTACACTCAACTATTTCTATTAATTATCTGTGATAGTTTGACAATCAATTTAAATTTTAACTATGAATTATGCAACAACGGAGAAAATCGCCATAATAAAGGTATTATGCAAGGAACAGCATGCAGAAAGTAATTCTGGTTTTGTTAGCATTTAAATAATTGTGAATTATAAGTTAATAGCAATACAGCTATTGATATTCGACGTTGCTGCTGTACTATGCACATACACGAACATTTCTTTAAATATCTTCTATTTCAGTTATCATAAAATGCTGAAATTGCTCAGTGTATATCATCTTGCAATGCCCTTCAAAAATCCTAAGGAAAGTTTAGTGCTAAAATAATTAGGGGAGCCAATATCTAAACCAGTGATTCTCAACCACTGTGCCGCGAGATTTTTGAAATGTGCCACCACTACGAATCACGACATCAGACAAGTAGTTCGATTGGTTCTACCTTCGTAGCTATATACTAGTTTAGTAAAATTCTTTTAAATCTATCTTATCGTTAGTGTGCCGCCAAATTTTTAAATTATTAAAAGTGCACCGTGACGAAAAAAGGTTGAGAATCACTGATCTAAACATTTTAAAATTAGCATGGGATTTCTTATGTTGCGTCCGCCGATGCAGCGCCCGGTATATGTAAAAGTTTTGCACAATGTCAAAAGTTATCAGAGGTAGCAAAAACGAAAACTTGTCTTAAAATTATATTAAGAGAAGCTTGAGATAACTGCATATAGAGCTGTAGAGTGTTTGAGATTTTGCAGAATTGGTAAAAGAACAATTTATAGACTATGGAACAATATGAGAAATGGAACATTTATCATAGAGAGGAAGCCGGGTACTGGAAAAACGAATAAGTTAAACAACAGAAATCAATGAAATTTTGAAAATGGCGGAAAGGAATGGTGCAATGATGGTTAAAATTGCCAGAAAAATGAACATGTCTGACAAAACTATTTCCAAAGTCTTCAAAGAAAACGGTATAAAATATTTTGCTAAAATTGGCGCATCAAAATCTACAACTGAACAACAAGATCGTCAAATGAACCGTTTGAAAACCTTAACTTTCAGTCATTTTAAACCGGGTACAAAGAAAAACGTTGTACTAGATGACAAGATGTTCAATTGAGATTCTTGGCGCATTTAAAGCAAAAAGTTTATACTGATAATGGGACAGCAACAACAGAAAGGCAGCTAAAGCAACAAATCCATATGAAGTTGAAGGAGTTTGATCAACTTTTTTTATTTCTTGTAGAAATAGTTGAAAACATAGTTTGAAACTTCACAGTTATATAACAAGATGTTACAAGAATATGATAAAGTTTTACATTTTTCTTTAATAAAGTAGTCAAACTTAAAATTGGCACCATTTTGAGAAACGACTTTATTATAAATGTAACGCAAAGTGGTACATAAAACTGGTAGAACATTTAGCTTCATATGCTTAACGGTCTGTTGTCAGATGTGGTACGAATATTGTCCCTGAAATTTTGAAATAGGTGTAGAAAATAATTTGTCATGGATTATGAGGCTTGCTGGAAAAATTTCTGCAAATGATTAAGAAAAACACAGATACAATTTAGTAAATGGCTTTATTGTTTTTCATAATATTTACCCTTAGCATCAACACACTTTTGCATGCGCTCAAACCAATTTTCAAAGCATTGGGCGCATTCAGAGTACTCAACTGTTTAAACAGTTTATAAGTTTGAGAGCACTGAACGGATTCGTTTACTTCTAACAGTTGGTCAACATACTCAACGTAAAATTTTTATGTTTACTAAACTAAACTGTGCAACACAAGCGCCATCTAACAAAGAACATTGTCAAGACAGTCAAGACAGTCAAGAGTACGCACATTTCCAACCACATTTCCAATGTTCTAATTTCAATTTAGTATTTTAAATTGGTTGTATTTATGTATTAAACCCTTATGCAAAATAAACAAGATGCCCAATGTTAATATAATCCCAGCAACAAAAAAGGTTTTGCTATTAAATGATTTTATAATAGTTAACAATTGATTGATTCTACGAAACGATAATAATTGTAAGTTTTCCTGATGTGTAATTTCTTGGTCTCAAACCATCCTAATTTCAGCTGAAATTATAATACAAATAACAGATTGTCTAAAATAAAATTATTCCTTATTATTTGCAGATACACCATTTAATATAAGTAACCTCAAACTGTTGATTGTATATCAATCAACGCTCAAACATACCGTTGAGACAACGTGGCGTTCAGTGTCTAGCATAGTGTTGACTGCAAACGTAAACGAAACATAGTTTACTGTTTAGCTAAACTGTTTAGTGCTCTGAACGCGCCCATTGTTTTCAATGTGAAGCTGGTTACGTAAATGCAACCAACCGCCATCTCTCGTTTGTAAGATAAACTATCAAGTATCAATTTAACTTGAATCTCTGTAAAGTGTGGGTTCTTTGTGGGTAAGAAGTGATAAATTTTTTTGAATTTGACAATGGCACAACTCTGACACTACCAGAAGTACCCGATTGCAGAAATCTTTCCAGGAAACCTTGTAGAAGCAATGGTTTTTATTTTTATTTAAATAGCAGTAATAATCTATTTCAATTAGGCTATTCACAGTCACATGCTATAGTAATGTAATACTAAAACTAATACTACATGATGATACAAGTGTTAAAAGTAAAACGGACTTGTGAAATGTTATTCCCTGTTGATTTTCTTGTTCCTTTGGGAATTCTTACATCCAAGTGTTAAGCATTTTCTCATTTTCTTTGCAAACACAAAAATTATGACTGAGACTACAATATTTACAAATTTAATAATTATAAAAAAAAACTTAGGAAAACTGCAAAGTGTAGGTCAATCTTACGCCAACGTCTTTGGTACCCTCAACATGTTGCAAAGTGGCCATGGCGGGAAACGCTACATATATACGCTCTACATACTATTAAGGTCTCGGTGGCCGGTACCACAGATTAAATAAGAGTCAGATGTTTCACTTTGACAAATTTGTAGATTCTATTTCTCTCTCTCTCTCTTTAAAGCAACTCCCAGATTTTGCTATTTTGACATGTACTGCGCAAGCAGCATAGCGTGGTAAGTACTTTTCATAAAACGCGCGTAAAAGAGTAGACGTGGTAAACTTCCAGAGCTGCAAATGTAAATGTGCAGAGACAAAAAAATGGGAACATTGGTGGAATAGGGAGTGAAATATCTGACCTTTATTTAATCTGTGCCGGTACTCAGTACCGATAGTTTAAAAAAAAATATTAAGGGAATATTCAAACAAGTCGCTCACTATTTGCTCTTGAATCTCCGGCATATCTGCAGAGATGATCGATCATATTTTTTTGGTTGTATGATCTGCACCACCTTGTACAACAAAAATGGGTCGTATTAACTATGAACGATCTATTAAACTTAAAAGACGTTTAACAGACGTCTACTAAAAAGAGATGAATGCTTTAACTTAAGATGAAGATCGCTAATGATTGCTATGAAATTAGTAGATGCTCAGTTTAATCGACAGTTGAGTAGATCGTACATAGTATGACCCACCTGTCGTTTAATTGCTTCCAGTAGTAAGCGTCGAGGTATGTATTGAAGTAAAAATCGATGCAGGTATCAATGTAGTGCACCAACAAGCAGAAGTAATAAACTACTGCTACTCACCTAAGCTTTTAAAATGTTCCAACATAGGTTCGTCTTGTAGGCAACAAATGGTGGTAGCATATCTCCCCTATTGTGCCAATCCCCATTTCAGAGAGTTAATTACCTTTGTCACTAACCACGTTTTAACTTGTGGCTTTTGCTTTTAGCTATAATCTGAGATTCTAAATCCTTGTAATCTCAGCAAAGGAATATATTCTGTGTCTTCGAACATTTTCTGATGCTGTAGTATAAGTAATGACTTTGAATTGGCGCGATGCATTTGGTTTGTGCATACCAGTGGGTACTATCCTAATTTTCTATAATGAAAAACTTCCGATACCTTTTTGATAATTTTTTGAAACTATCGGTAGGTACCGAGTACCAGTTCAACTAAACACTGCGTATATCGATACCTACTTCAATGCGCAGACCGTTGCATAGGTAGATACTCAAAAACCATAAATAATTAGTATACGTCTTTGTTATAAACAGAACCTAAATTATGGAAAATCTTTCCTTACGTTTATTACTGAAGAATCCGAAAACTTCCTAAGCTAAACCTTGTATTATAGTTCATACAAAATTGCTCTTTGTCTCAGTTAGCTTGTAGGTGGATAAAGAAAATTATTGGGTGTAGTAGAGTGGGGCGAAGTGCTATCTAATGAATATGATTAATGAATACTTCCCACGTATTCTATTGGTTTGTATGTACTTTTAAAGTTTACATCATCAGTTTTGCCAAACGACAGGTAAAATTAGGCGCGAAAAAGTACCATTTTTGAAATCTGGCCGTCAAGGCATCAGAATTATTGATTTTGATGAGATCTACTTTACGGGAAAGATACATTTTTTCAGTCTGGATCACTGCAATGGAAACATACCTTAAATGGGTACTTATGGAGAAACTTCCATTGCAAAGGAAAGTGGTTCTAATCCATGTTAGAAATAAGCACGTTAAGAATATGTGGGAATTTGAAGTGACTGGTATTAGGAAACAACTGAATTATTCAGGAAAGAGGATCAAGAACTCTTGGTACCAGTCAGATTCGACTTGAGAGGGCGAGAATTTGAACCGAGTGCTGAGAACATAATGGTTCCTGTATTAAGAATGTTATGGGATACACAGGAAAATAGATTGATGCTTGATGGAAATGGAAAGTGGATGCATTAAATCTAGAAGAATTAAAGGTGCCAAGGTGGTAAGGCAGAACAAGTAGATTTGAAAAGAAAGAAGATTGTTGTGTCGGCCATGAATAATTTGATAAAGCAATAATGCGTAATAGATGATATGCTAAAGTACTTAGATTATCGCAAGATGTTAACAATTACAGCGCTGGGTATTCGTTATCATTGTAAGCTGCCGTACCTGCAGCTGTATTTGGCGCCGTTGCACGATCAAAAATTTTGCATAAACGTTTAGTACCGATTAGTTTTGTCTTGTTAAAAAGAAATCAAGTTTTCCCTGTATTTGCAGAGTTACAAAACAAAAGACAACAGCGTGAGGGCAAATTGTCATAAAATCATAACCTTAAAGTACATTAAGCGTCAATAAGATTCTACAAGCCGAGTACAGTCCGGTTTACAAACTCAAACTGTCATTCTTCCACAGCCATATACGACCCATAAACATCGTGAACGCTGTATAAAAATGAGTATTGAGTGAAATTGTTAGTGAATCAAGGACCGTTTCTTGGTTGTGGTTTGTAAATAAGTTAATAAAAGATAGGTAAATTAATTGCCGTTAACGCTATTCTGTGATACGAACTGATAAGAATCTTCTGCAATAGTGAGATGTGGTGAATTAACGTAAACTTTACTTGTTCTATCGTTATATTTCTGGCGATAGCGGTTTTGTTTTCTTTATTTTCCGTTACAATGTTGTTGTCATGGATTTCTGTTTACATTTTTGTTTTTGAGAAAAGTAAAATGTCAGTATCACCAATTTACAGAATGACGAGTAGCATATTTCGAAGATTTATTATAGAGCGTTCATACAATATTTGTAACTTAAGAAAGTTTTCAGCTAATTCACCAGATGTAGATGCTAGTATTGGAAAACATAGTAGCAGTGGAGGATCTATTCGCCAAGCAGGCGGTGGAATGGGTCAACTAGCTGTAGCTAAAGAGGAAGAATACTTTTATAGGAAACAGAAAGAACAACTTGAGAAGTTAAGAGAAAATTTATCTGGTGAAATTGAACTTCATGAACAAAAAATAAAAACACATGAAGAAGCAATAGCACGCTATAGGCGACGTATGTCTGATACTGAAAGTTAATTTAGAACCTGTAGATATGTTAATAAAGAAAAGATCTTGTTAAATATCGTAAGGAGTTTTCGAAATGTTTCTAGTAGTCAATAAAATCTTTAAAGGTTAAAGTTGTTTTATTTTAAGAAAATTATAAGTCGTAGTGATCTTCAGTCAGTTTTTTAATTCATTTGTCTTGATGAAAAAGCATGTCAAAATTCTGACAAAGTTGAATTTTATATTCTTCCTAAATTCCTAAGTTAGTAAAATGGAAGTGCATTTTTTTCAAGGTTTACCAGAACGTGCTGCGCATAAAATTTTTGGTTTTTTAACATTTTCTGAAATAGTAAAATTTCGAACTGTAGATAAATATTTTAATTCGATATGTAGTAGAATATTAAATCAAACATTTTTGTCGTTAGGTTATTCTCTCGATTCATTAATCTTAAGATCTCTTTATGAAATCAGAACTTTTAGTATAAATAATTCAAATGAAAACAAAATAAATAAAATTACATCTGCTTGTTTACGACATAAGATTTATAAAATATTAAAATCAGAAGCAAGTGTATTATATGCTGTTTGTGGACGATACATTGAATTTGGAATCTACAGTTTTGCTGGAGGTAAAATTCTAGACTATTACGAAAACGTAATTTCTTCCCCTGAATGTTTTTCACAAACTTATTCAAATATAACTGTGCAATTATTTCTATTAAGTCAAGAATTCATGGATTATTTTGAAGAAGTTGTCGAACCAACCATATTGAACAAGTATTCTTCGGGCATGTGGTTTGGTACAAAAATTCTAGATTTATTGGATTCATACATAAGTTCTAATTTTCACATCGAAGCAGCATACAATGGAAGAACATGTCAAGTAAGCGGTAGATATGAAATCTTGAATGCTCATTCACTTGCGCCTCCTCCAAAACTAAAAATTGCTAATCAAGATAAATCCAATAACTTATGCAATTTAAAAGTTCTTGTAACATACCTTAGAAATCAAGTTAGATGGAACAATTTTTTTCATTGTATTGACTCTACGTGTATTCGAGAAAATATAAGAAAATCAGACAGAAAATCTAGAAATTTTTTTTCAAATTTCAACGATGACTTGCAAATTTACGATAATCAGAAAGCTTGGGCTGATGAAAATGGAGAAACACCGGAATTTATTTTTGATAAAACCTTTAGTCGATGGATTGATAATTGTTCCCCTTCTGAAAATATATGTTTTAGTGTAGGTGAGTAATCTATTAAATATGTATTAAAATCGTGACTCATGATTCACGAGTTTCTGGAATTAATGAAAGATTACACATTATGTCAGCGTTCTCCTTTCTCTTTACAGAAGAATTTCCTGTCTGAAATAATTTAGACATTGAATTCTTGTGGTTTTCTCTCTTTGATTCACACTCTGTTTTTGTTAAGGTTTAGTCTTTCTTCTTTTCATCCACCTTTACTTCTCAGAAAGCTTTTTATGAGAGCAGGCCGAAATGATAAACAATAAAAATCTATTTTATGTTTCAGAACTTGTATGTAGTAAATACTGTGCTCCAATACGTGTGGTACCACATATAGAAACAGCGGCCAAAAGGAAACTGCAATTAAGAAAATACGAAAATTTTACTTTCAGAGAGGTACTCAAGCATATTTCGGAATGTTACGAGTTTACTATGAGTATAAAAGTAAGAAAAATATAAATGGTGTTCATTACTAAAACTAAAGAATTTAGTAGTAACTATTACTTTATGAGTAAAGTCGAGAATATGTGAACTTAACACGACCACACTCAATTCGCTGATACAAATACTTTAGCAATAAATAACATGTTCACAGAAAATATCTTTAAATAAGAGGTAATTGTGCTGTGTACTAATACTATAAACAGCGAGATTAATTATTATAGATAGGTAATACCATATCTGTACGGTACTTTATTCTTATTATAACAAGAAACTAATACGACGGGATTATATTGGCCTACTTCTTTGTGCACGTTGGTTTTGCCTATGAAGCCACCTCTCATTAATACGAACCTGTTCTAGTCCGCGAATTTTTCCCTCCTCGCCATGCATTACAAAAACTAAAGAAAGTTTGATTTGTTGACTTGATGTACTTAATTTGCACGTTATCTTCAAGAAATATACTTACACACGTTACAATTCAACCCTAAATTTTAGTTATACATGTAGGATGTTTTAGTGGTCATTGTAGTATGTGCTATAGTATCATAACAAAACCAAAAGCTTCTACCACCTACTGCCATGTTTTTTTTTATTAAAAGAAAAGTGAAATCAGCTTACTGCATAATTCAATTGCTGCTTTAAAACGCATATAAAAATTCTGACCAAATGCATGATTTTTGTTTTCGTTCAGTGGTTCAACTCGCTTAAAATACAATTATCATACTTTTACTCTAAATAATTTAATGACCTGTTGTTGTCGAATACCTAAACTTCCTGAAGATCAGTCAATTTTATAAAAGAATGCATTCATTCAAGCTAGTACACTTCTGGTGTTACAAAAGTAAATTTTAGTCTTTTAGTGTTAAAAAGTAATTATGGAAAGTTTGAACTACAATAAATGATCTTGTAATACAGGACGTCTAAAAAACAGCAACTGTCACACAACTCTCAAATTTAATGATTTTTTGTTTGGAAGTATCTTGTTGCAAATTCTCTTCGGGAAACGCGTACTTGTGAAAATGATCGGGAATCTGACATCCAATTGGGATAAGTATTATTTATGATAATAGTCCGTAAAATCGAGGAAAATCAGACAATTCTACATTTGATAAATTAAAGTGACAATGCTCAGAATCAACACGACATGGACAACTTTACGAGAATATCTATTAGACCCTTTTTTACAGAGAATTGTATGCCCTACAAAATTGCCTATATTTACTTTTGTTGTATCTGGCTTAGTTTTCGAAATATTTATCCGTTAAGTTTAAAACCTGAGTTTTTTAGTTTTCTTCTTCTAAATTGTTCTGCTTTCACGCAAAAATTGAGAAGAACAAAATTAATTATTTGTAAAGGAACACGCAGCCAATAGATTTTTGGCGGTTTTGTCCATTTCGAAATTAGTTCATTCCCAACTATTCTATTTGATTGGCTTAATATTCACAACTGAAGCCCGCGCATGCCAGCATCACCTTTAACATCTTGTCACGGAAACAATCAACATCTCAGAGAAAAATTGCTCGAATAAAAAAACTTGTCTAATGCTTTGTAAATTCGATGGCAGAAATACGATTACGCTAAAACCGAAAATAATAAACTTTTTCATTCAAAATTTTGATATGAAAATTGTGTACTCTGTTTAGGTATAGGTGCTATAGTAAAAACTTTTATATTGTTAGGGGTTTGTTTGCAATTGTTACACACATTATACAGATTACCTGGTAACACTGATAGCTTCAATAAATGCAAGGAAACATGAAAATCTACAGTTTGGGTGTAATGTTTGGAGACTGCAAATTATCATTATACATATGCAAACCTATAAAAAAATTCTCCAATATTGAGTTCTTAAAATAAAACAAATGAAAATCTAGATCTATCTGTATTAAAGTAATTTTGGGTTTCATGTAAACCACACTTTTTTGCACATTAGGTCCACTTGAAGATAAGAAATAATACAAGTAAATAAACGTGAGCAATGAAGTATAATTATAAACACAGTGAGATATGACACATATTCCCTTAAATGAGTAAAGGTTAAAAACAAAAATTAAAATCTTGAATTATAAAATCACCAGGTATATATTTAGTAAAAATGCATATTAATATAACTGTGGAATTATGATGATATGCGTGTAAAATAGAAATTTGACAATAGCTTTTTCGCAACGCAGAGAAAATGGCTTCCACTAAATCAAACAATTTCGACATCAGCATCCATCAAAACAGTTTCACTGCACCTAAAGCCGCAACATTATCAAAATAATCTAGTTACTGATCCATACCAAGTTTATCATCCAGAAGAAATATCCAATTTATTTTTCTTTTAAAGAGACAAGAAGAAAAAGTGATTTTTTTATTTCTAGAACATTTATCATATTGTCATTTGTATCTGTCTAATCATTTATGTAGTAATTGCCCAAAGTTCAAATAATGTGGAAGTTCCGTATAATGAAATTTTCGTCATTGATACTACGTTTTGATTGGGCATTGGTACGTTTCAAAATTTTAAACTTGTTTTATGTTTTTTGCTGTATAAAATCGAATTTTCTAAAATTTCATAGATTAATCATTTCTTGACAACCTATCGCCTAAACTTGCAAAAATATCAAGAAAAGTCAATTGTCGAATTTCCCCATTCTAAAATTGCTGTGCTGAAAACTATTCGAAATTCTTATTTCTTAATTTATACATCAACAGAAGGATAATGACAAAAACCAGTTTGTTATTCTCACTCCGTCAAGGAATCAAATTAAATAGTTTTTAAATTTAATATTCCTGTTACACATACAGTGTGTCACGTTGTAAGTGAGTACAGTTAAATAACTTTTTCTGTGTGAAACATACAAACTTGATTTTTGGGACAAATAAATCTTCTTTATAGTAACCATTAAAAGTTGCAATATCAATCTGATAGGATTATATTACGTGGTTACAACGATCAAAAGAAATCCAGAATCTTTACAAAAAATATTAGCGATTCTTTTAGCTAAGTAAATCTGATGGCAAAACTATGTTCAGCGATGTCTAAAAACTTTAAGTTTCAAGTATGAAATCAAAATGTCCATTTTTGCATGTTCTATATTATTATTAATGCTTATTCACCTGTATTGCGTTTTGTTGTTACTAAAAACAGAATGTCATGAAACAAATGCTTCAGTGTTTTGTTTATTACTTATTTGAACGACTGACACGCTCACTGAATCTCACACTCTTGAATTTCTATTTCTCGGGTAATGTATTTCTCAGTACGTCCGTGACTGGCATGTCAAATACGAAATATAGAAAGGCAAACTTGACGGTTGAATCCGATGCTGCGCCTATTCCTCATGCAACGCTTTAGAATTTAGCCTAATCAGGCTTTTAAATAATAGGGCCCTGGCATTTAGAGATTTGGTAACGTATTTATTTTAATTGTACTCTAGAAATAAAATCCAAGGATGGGAGGACCGGTAAGGGTCTTGCATAAAAATTGTAATAATGAATAATCTTAGTTCATATTTGAGACTTACGGTTTTTACACATCGCTGAACACGATTTTGCCATCAAATTGGTTCTAAAAGATCGTTAGTATGCTTTTGTAAAAATTCTAGGCTTCTTTTGATCATAGTAACCATCTAATAAATACATATAATCCTATCAAACTGATATTGCAACTTTTAATAGTTATTATGAAGAAGATTGTACAGGGTCGCTAAAAAGTATGGAAACACGCTACCTCCGCAGAAACGGTAAGAGATACACAAATGAAATTTGGAGAGCTTAAAGTAGGTATTTTTTTCCATGTTTTGCGAAGGTAATTAAAAACGAAGCTTCAATTGTTTTTTCGTACGGCCGCCATATTGGATTTTTTAAAATGGAATACCCTGTATATGATCCCATATTTGAATAGCGATTTTGAAATCTTTAATTGTTTAATAGTAAAATCTTTGACAAAAGAATAGCTGGCTGCCATCTTGAATTTCTTTAAATGGATCACCCTGTACATGACCCCATATCTCTATAGGGATTTCAAAGTCAAATTCAATGGTATAAAGATTACTATACTTATCTTGAAAGGTTTTGGAGATAATCGCTATTCTTTTGTCAAAGATTTTACTATTAAACAATTAAAGATTTGATCTTAACTCTCTTCGCAAAACATGGCAAACAATACCTACTTTAAGATCTCCAAATTTCATTTGTCTGTCTCTTACTGTTTTTGGAGGAGCAGCGTGTTTCCATACCTTTTAATAGGGAAACCCCTGACAAAAGAATAGCGATTATCTCCAAACCCTTTCAAGATAAGTATAGCAACCCTTATATTACTGAATTTGTCTTCAAAATCGCTATCCAAATATGGGATCATATACAGGGTGTTCTATTTAAAAAATCCAATATGGCGGTCGTACGAAAACACAATTGAAGATTTGTTTTTAATTATCTTTGCAAAACATGGCAAAAACTACCTACTTTAAGCTCTCCAAATTTCATTTGTCTATCTCTTAGCGTTTCTGCGGGGGTAGCGTGTTTCCATACTTTTTAGCGACCCTGTATGTTCCAAAAAATAACAATGTTTGAAAAAATGTTTGGCATTTTAATATATTAAAAGACTATCTGGCAACATACTAAGCAATAAATGAAAATATAACCTTCTAATTTCAAAAGCGTATGTCAAAGTCATTTCGACATAAAAAGCCTCATTTTACGCAATTTTGTATCGTATTTACGTAACTCAAGCTGTCAGATTTTCAAGGCTTGGTCTCATTTAAAAACAACGTGAACTCATTATATAAATAATGGTAGGCCAAATTATACAGTGTCGTATTAGAAAACGCGAAACATCCATGTTTCCTCTTTTTGTTCTACTCTCGCACTCGCTTGAAGTGCAACGATGCTGTAATATAGAAAGAGCACAAAATCTACACCTTTAATTGTAACACTCCGTTCTTGCAATACTCAAGTTCTGAACTCATATACTGGCACAATGATTGTTTAGTAATAGTAATGAATAGAGATTTGGAGGTATAAATTAGTATTTGTAACATATGTAGTTATTATGTTATCATGAAGTAAAATGAAAAATCTTGGTTTCCTCAAAAACTTGCATTCTGATGAAAATTGTTGTGTAGTATGTCATTCTAAACAAAATGAAAACCTTAATGACTGGGAAAGTAAGTAGAAGTTTAAGAACCTCCCTATTGTGTTACAGAAAATACACTTGATGCGATAACAGACTGATGCTGTATGGTATCATACAAAATCTTTTGATGACAGACATTTTTTTATAATTAAAGACTGTATCGTTAACAATCATACATTCGGACAGATAATATATTAAAACATTAGATAAAATATCAAAACTACAAGTAATCAATTGATACACCTACAGAGGTGGTAGTAACTATAAAATAAAAAAATTATTATACTTAAGCTGGCTAGTATTTGTTTTGTAAGTATTTACTGTAAACGGCTTATTGATACCGAAAACTTTATATTTTTAATGTTCTGTTTCGATTATGCTACAGTATGCAGGGTGCCCAGTGACATACATTTAATATTTCACCAATGTATAGTTTAGCTTTAGGTCATTACAAGTAGAAAATAAAGAGTGACCATTCTGGTTCTTCCCAATATTGAGGGAGTTATGAACATTTTTAGTTGTAAGTAGACTGAAAAGTATAAGAAACGAAATTTTACTTATCCTAACCTTTTTTCTTCTGAGAATGTGCCTCACCTCCGATGGACGTCTACGGAACCAAATTCGACTTTGGATAACTGAAAACAATGTAGGGGGGACCTCGCAGACAGCAGCTTTGCTCAAACCCCTCTATTTCGGGTACTAAGGTCCAGACGGTTTTCTCTGACGACTCATGGTCTTCACATTATCATTATTATTTAGGGCTAGCGTAATAAGAATTTTGTTAAGTAAAATTGGTTTTTTTTTGTACTCTTCACTAACTATAACTAAAAATGCCCATAACTATTTTAATATTGAGAATAGCCAAAATAATCACTCTTTATTTTCGATTTGTAATGATTTAAACTGTACATTTGTGAAATATAGAATATATGTCACGGGACACCCTGTGTAGAAGTAAATTCTTTGAACTACAAAAACAATAAGTATTTTTCTAGGTTATTCTTCCGGAAGCGGAGAGAAAAGTTTCTGTGGAAAATTTTGTGGAACTTTATCACGACGCTGATAAGTGTGTACTTTCACAAATTGTAAAAGAGCTCCCATTGTAAACAAAACAACATTGTAAATAAAACAAGTGTGTAAAACCTACATGCTTTATCACTTTATTAGTAAGTTAGTATAAAAGTACATTCCTTTAGTAACAATTAAGTAACATGCTTTTATTTAATGTAGTTCAAATTGAACATTATAAGGACTCGCATTTCCATTTATCTTATTTTGTATGTTAGTTGTATTCGGTTTTAAAAACATAAATAAAAATAATAAAATAATTATTAATAAAATGGTCATCATAATGACAATAAATCCTATTATTCTATTTGACAATGTTTGAAATTGTTTTATTAGATCCTTATTTTGCGCTACAAAAACATCCAAGCGACTATTTGTATTTGAAAGAGAAGATCGACGAGATTTTTCATTAGAATTAATAGAATCTAATTCTTGAATATTATTGTTAAAAAACCCTGAGATAATTCTGCTATTCAAGTATTTTATAAATGTTAGATTTTTAAAAGTTTCATTAAAAAAGTTATAAAAACTTGTATTGACAAATTGTGAAAAGAATCTATAAAATCTAGAATCTTTAAAATCTCGCTCGGAAAATTCGTAAAATTGTAGCTTTTCTTTATCTTCATCTAAATATTCACCCGTACTTCTCATAGTTGTACTCACATGTTTGTACCCTGTTGGAATATAACCAGTTTTCTCATATTCATTGTTGTTGCAAGAAATACCAAATACATTAGCAGTTTTAGGTACTTCAAGCCCATATGAAGTGTCGATAGATTTATCTCGAAATGCTTTTATTATTCTTAACAGGTTATTACAGTTCCATTTATTATTCTGTAGAGTTATTAATTTCAAATAACTCAGGTGTTCTAGAAGATCTGGAACATTTATAGTCGTTAAGAAGTTATTGTCTAAAAATAATATTTTGAGATTTTCTAATACATGGAAAGAATTTTCATGAATAAAAGTAAGACTGTTATGACTAATATAAAGTTCTTCTAGAGAGTTTAAACCTGAGAGCGCCCCAAACTCTAAATTTCTGATAAAATTATGAGATAAATTCAGTGATTTCAACGTTGCTAAGTTCTTAAAACACCCCATTTTTAAAACATTGATTTGATTATCATTTAAATATAGATTTCGAAGGTGAACTAAATTTGAGAATAATTCTTGGTCGATTACTTGTAGCATATTGTGTGATAAATCAAGTTCAATTAAACTTTCCAATTTCTCAAACACGAAAGGCGTCAAGTTCTCAATATTATTCCACGATAAATACAAGTATTTAATTTTGGTTCCTATATTATCATCTATTATTTTTATATTGTTTCTTCGCAAATCCACTTTCTCGATATTTCTCAATGCCACCCAATTTTGTACTTTAATAATTTTATTATTACTGATGTTTATTGATTTCAGATTTTCTGGTAAATGAGAAAAATCTATCTCAGTGAGATTGTTACAAGATAAATCTAATAGTTCTAAACAACTAGATTTTATAAAAACATCAAAATGGAAACTGTCTAGACTGTTGTTATGTAGAGAAAGTGTATGTAATTTCTTGAATACTCCTTTCGGATTGAAATGTGTTAAACTGTTGCCAGACAGATCCAGTAGTTCCAAGTTCTGCAAAGTAACAAATTCATCGAAGTTTTGATTAACAAGTGCGTTATCTTTTAAATAGATCTCTTTTAAAACTAGGAGTCCAAATAAAGCTTTATCTTCAAGATGAGTTAAACGATTTCCAGAGAGATCTAGTGTTTTCAAGTTAGATAAGTAGTTTAATGCGCCGCGTTGTAAAACTTCTATTTTATTATCTTGTAAATATAATTTTTCTAATTTTATCATTCCACTGAAAGCACCTGGATCTATAAATTCTATTTTACTACTGTTTAAGTACAACTCTGTCACATTCGTGAAAGGTATAAAAATCCCCACTGGTACGATCGGTATACTGCTGTTTAGAAATAAAATGTATTTAATATTGTCCCTTGAACCATTCTTAATTTCTAGCTGCTTTGCGGTTTCTAAAGTGGAATTAGTGCAGATTGTATAGTTGTAAATCCTAGGGTACTCGTGGAAAGTTACCCATTTATGCCACCAGTGATGTTGTTCTTGATGTTGTTTTATGATGGAAGTACTTGACGTTTGCTCGAAAGTTTCACATTCTTGTGCTGTAACCGATAAACGCAGTAAAACTAAGAGCAGCAACTTGTACATCTGTAACAAAGTAAAACATACAGAACATGTTTTGATTTTTTAAAATACAGTATAATAGTGGGTGGTTCTAAAGGGTAGGCATAAACAGTCAGGAGCATGATGTTGAATCCAGTATGAAGACTAAAACGAAGCAATCTATGCAAGTCACTTTACAATCTAATCAAGATAGATTCCTCATGATGAGACAGAAAAGCATATTTTGTTGAGAGAATTTTGCTCAATTTTACTTCGTTTAGGAATTAGTGATATTTGAAGTTATTAAATGTGCAACATATTCTTTGTGTACGTTCATGTATACATATGTGTATTGTACTTCTACAAAACCTTAACTGTAATTTCTATATTTGTCGCAAAAGCGATATACAGTGCTTTCGTAAAGTAGTGCATAAATCTTTTAAAAATTCAGGAACGAACTTTTAGGAAAAACGCTCGGACCCGTCAATTTTTTTTAATTGCGCCTTTTTTTAAACCGAAAATATTTATACAGGGCGAGTCATATAGGAAGTATGACGTCATTAAAATCTTTTCTTAATGGCAAACCCCGTATTTTGCTTTCTCACTATTTCAAGAACGAGATGAGTTATTGGAATGGAATCTTTTACAAGCTTGTGACTGATACCCCTAACGGAGACGGGACATTGGGACGACGCCTACTCCATTATTTACAAAAAACTATTACGCCACTAAAAAATCAACAGTCGATTTGGAAAAAAAAGCTACTTTTACATGTTATCCGTAGCTTTTTTCTTAAACTGCACCGTTCTCGAGATACAGGGTGATCAAGTTTCATTAAAAACAAGAAATTCTAAATTAAATCTGACCCTCTGTATCTCAGAAATGGTGCACTTTAAGGGACAAAAATGTATTACAACAAAGGTTTAATTATAATTGCATTGCGTTTCTGAGATAACGTAATGACTTCACCATAGGCTGACAAATTTGAGAGGCTTTGAAAAATCCAATCTTACTCGAAAATAATGCATTCTAGGGGAAAAATGCAGGAGAAACTACTTTTGCTAAATCGATTGTTGATTTCAAAAATAAAAAACTTTTTAAATTTTTCAGTGGAGCAACAATTTGTTTTAGAGTAGTGGGGTAGGCGCCCTCCAGATGTCCCATCCCTGTTAGAGATATCAAACAAAAAAAGCTATCTAAAATAGTAGACAACTTAGAGTAACAAGCCTGTAGAAAATCTCATTTCTGTATCTCACCTCGTTCTTGAAATATTGAAAAAACAAAATATTTTAAATGAAACTTTGACACTCTGTATTTCAGAAACGGCATTTTAGGGAAAAAAAGTAATAGAACAAAGTAGGCTTAATTCTTGTTGAGGAATGCACTTGCCAAATATTTACACTTATATGCAAAAGACCATGTGCACCAAAATGCTGCTTTTTAATGTCTAGAACAAGATAAAGCAAATAAAGGAATATCTAGACGTGTTTTGTACTTTCTCGTAATTATAGAATAATTGAATTATAAATTTTAAAACTTGATATAAACTCCCTAATCCATATTTGAGTGACAAGAACAAACAACAATTCCGAGCAAAAACAGCTGTCAGAAATACCTTAGCGAACACAGTAAACATTACTCAACCGCCACTCGCCATTGATCTATGCGTGGTTAAGAACCGAAATCAGAGCAATTCTTTTGACTATGTTTACAGAAATACATATATCGGATCTTTATCTAATCTTACCATTAGTTTTTGATAGTTTTTCTAGCAGATGGAAACATCAATGTGAAATCTTGACTAAAAACTATTCTACTGGTCCAGGGAATGGAGACTGGAAAGGGGGCCTTTGCTTGCAAAAGGTTATGCAGTTCTAATTTTTGGATATGTTGTGTATATCGGTGCACTAGTAAAAAGCCCAAGTTTTCGACTTCGCCGCCCCCGTGCGGGCGCCGTGGGGCCTCAAAAAACCATCAAAATTCCGGACTTTTTTCAGTTTCTTGATAATATCTTTTTATCAAAGCATTACAGAGGAAAACGTTTTAATTAAAAGTTGTAGAGCAATACATTTGCTACACCTTTTGTATGAAAAATATTTTTGTAGAACTATTAGGGAGATAGTTACGCTTCATCAAAGTTACCAATTTTTCGTAAAAATGATACTGTTTTGAAATTTTAGACTTTTTTAAAAACAGTTTTATTACTATTTAATTTATTATTATTATTATTATTAATAATATAATGTTAATTTCACATAAAACGTATACTTCTTCATTTTTATGGTGGCGACAAGGCAACAACATTAAATATTTTGCGTGATCACTTCTTCTCCAAATCTGCTACTGGCAGCAAGTTCAATCTTGCAGAGCTGCCACCGACACAGGATGCTGTTATGTACCATGTCTTCCGCACGTATCACCAAGTCCAAAGTGGGCTGGGAATGAAGAAAAGACAATAAAGGACTTGTTCCTATTAAAACCACCAGTGATCCAGTTTCTCAGTTAATCCTGACTTTCATTTCCTATCACTGCAAGAAAGGATGCACTGCAGCTGTAGAAAGGCCGGACTCAGGTGCTCTATCATTTTTAAACACTGCTCTGGACAAACTTGTGAAAATACAGCGGACATCATAACTGATGAAAATGAAAAAGACGACCCAACTAAGCTTCTAATGGAAAAAGTTGAAGAAGAACTGGCTGAAGCTTCGAAGCCAGAAACCATAGCTAAACGTAGGAAGTTATAACTTTTCTTATTACTGTAGTATCTGCATTGTCATAATATTTCTTATTATTATAATTATAAAAATTGGTAATCGGCTCCTTCATCTTTCCATTTTAATGTTGCTATTTCAAATGCTCATCAGGTTTCATAATTAATATTTTATTTTATATAAATTCATTATATTAATAATAATAATAATAATAAATTAAATAGTAATAAAACTGGTTTTAAAAAATCAAAAATATCAAAAAAGTATTTTTACGAAAAATTGGTAACTTTGATGAAGCGTAACTGTCTACCTAATAGTTCTACAAAACATTTTTCATACATAAGTTGTAGCACATGTATTGCTCTACAACTTTTAATTAAAGCTTTTTCCTCTGTAATGCTTTGGTAAAAAGATATTATCGAAAAACTGAAAAAAGTCCGGAATTTTGATGGTTTTTGGGGTCCCACTGTGCCCGCACAGGGGCGACGAGGTCGAAAACTTGGGTTTTTCACTAGGGCACCGATATGCACAACATATCCAAAAATTAGAACTACATAACCTTTTGTAAGCAAATATGTCTCTATTCCCTGGACTATACAGTGTGTAAATAAATAACACCGACAAACAGATAAGGCAAATTTCTAGCGACTAGACAAGTATATTCTCAAATAGAACCTATTGTCAATTCGTCTTAGTTGTGGAGTTATTGGTCTTCAAAGTTTCGTGCAGACGTGTTAACTTTTGGCCGTATTATCTCTGTTTGCCAAAATATTAAAATTCAACTTTGAAAACCGATAACTCTGCAACTAAGACGAATCGATCATAGGTTCTATTTGAAAGATCACTTGTCTAGGCATCAGGAATTTACCCTATCAGTTTGTCGGTATTATTTATTTACACCCTGTATAGAGTCTTTATAAGTTTACTTTTTAAATATACGGGGTATTGTGGATCGCGAGGGAAATATTTGGAAAATGTGATCATATGTCCCATATATCCAAATTTGATTCTTAACCATTATGGAGATAATTGGTTCCTTCATTATGATTATTTTTTATGTTTTATTTTATTTTAATTTAAATTTCTTAGTTTTATTATTTGTATAAAATAATTTTGATGCTGGTTGCCCTACATAGCTTTTCATAGGCTGACCTCTAGCAGGGGTCGTTAGTGGTCGGCGCCCCTATCTGAATTAACGAATCTAATCCATCTATTTTATTTGTCTTTCAGATATGTAGTTTATATCGCTCTTTAACGATCTTTGCGCTCCCAAATCTGTGCGTCCTAAAGCAATCGCCTCACTGGCTTAACCTCTGAGGCGGGCCCTGAAAACACCCTGCATAACAAGGAATAATTTCAGACTACAAAAGTTGCTTTTGTACAACTGTTTATCTTTTGATATTTTTGCAAATAGATCAAAGTTTAGGTGTTTCCACGTATTTTTTGTCTAACTTTAAATATTGATAGCTTCTAAACGAGGCAGAATTAAACAGAATGCCCCCAAGAAAAATTGTTTTTCTTGTCAGATAACCATAAAAACAATTATTACTCAATCTACGTGCCTATCTTTCTCAAGGAAAGTAATTTCTGTTTGAAATGACGACAATAAGCTACTCGTACACATTTTTAATTTTGAACTTACTTTTACTAAATATTTGGAAATAATAATTATTATTATGGGAATTTAAAACAATTATTTGAACGAATTTTAAGCTCCAAATAGTATATTAGTTTGAACAGTTTTTTTTAAATAGGAAAATTGCTGATTTTAATGCAGTTTTTAGTGATAAAACTTTTGTTTTTAAAAACGACATCCTTGCAATATTATTATGTGGAACATCCTTGTATTTATAACATTTTTGATTCTTAAATGTACATAAATAAAATTATGTAGGAAAATCAATTTTTCATATTTACTCTACAAGACAATTAAAATTTTAAGAAGAAGAGACAAACAAATACAATGAATGATTTACAATATCCTACTTTTCATAATATAATAATTATTACAGCTTACCGTATAACTTGTAATATTTATTTTTGCTAAAAACCAAACACAAAAACAAACAAAACAATTTTGATTTTTAGAAAATTGTTGTTTGGAGCTACAAACGAAGTTGTTTAATTCACTTTCTGTAAGTTACTGTCCTTAAAGTTAGGTACATATGCACAGAAAACACGTATCTCTTTAGCATGTGAGCATAGTTGTTTGATTGCAATTTATTTACAATCAGAGAAATTTTATTAAATAACAAAAATACTTGAATTTCAAAATTCATTTATTAAGGTAAAGCAAAATTAATGTGGGTATATATAAAATTACAAAAATTCTTTCAATTACAAACTCTAAAATATGTTTAACACTATCTTAAACTAACTACATGTTTAATGATTAATGAAACCATAATAAAAAATAGAAACAAGGATATAAAACTATCAACTATACTTGCATAGCATTGCCATGATCCATCATTTCAATCTCTTCGGGATTTAAAAACTTGTATCGCTTTTGTTTACGAAACAGAACAAATAGAAAGATTAGAATCATTAGAAATAGCAGTGCTATGTTGACAAATACACAAACAGTTATCTTACTTGCAAAAACCATGAGCTGTTCATGATCAGTGTTCTGATTTTGAATTAATTTTTGGGCAGCAGGTATTGGCAGCTCTTCTACTTTGTCTTCTTCAGTTGTATTATAATTATTATTAAATAAAGCATTTGTAAATTTATAAAATGCACTCTTTTTGAAATCTGTATCAAAGAATTTAAAAAAGCTAGAATTGAAGAAGTCTTTGTTAAAATATTTGAAGAAATTAGTTTTTTTAAATCCTTTTTCTAAATAATTGGAAAAACCAGTATTAACATAGTTCGAATCAAAAAATTTATAAAATGTAGTATCCTTAAATCCTTTGTCCAAATATTGATGAAAATTGGTATTTCGAAAGTCTTCTTCACTTCTAACAGGCTGTTCCTTTAAATATTCATCATACTCCTTGTCAGTGTTGTCAATCTCATTTTCTTCATCTTCGCCATTCGTACAAGCAATACCGTGAATGTTTTGCACATAATAATTACTTCCATTATGAAATCCAATATTATTTTCAGTTAAAGTCTTAACCACTTTAAATAGTGAACTGCATGCCCATTTATTGCCAACTAAATCTATCATAGTTATATGTTGAAGTTGTTTGATGAGTTCATCCGCATTTAAATGTACTAAAAGGTTATTGGTCAAATATAATCCTCCTAACTTTCCAAGAACATAAAATGAATTTTCATGAATGTATTGTAATTTGTTGTTATCCAAATACAATATTGTTAGATTGTCTAATCCAGAAAAAGTTCCATATTCAAGATGACTTAGTAAATTAAAAGATAATCTTAATTTCCACAAAGAAGTCAGATTATTAAAACTTCCTACAGCCAAATATGTTAAACGGTTATGACTGAGATCCAAGTTCACAAGTTTTGTTAAATTGTGAAATGTATCTTCCTCAAAACCTTCAATATTATTATGGCTTAAATCGAGGTCAATTAAATCATAAGACTCACCAAAAGCAGAAGAACTTAAGTATTTTAGGTTGTTTGAAGTTAAATTCAAATGTTCTATCCCTTCACCCACATTTGCAATTTCAGAAAAGTTGTTGTTTCCTAAATCAACAGTTTTTATATTCTTTAGCCATCCCCAATCATGCATATGAGAAAAATTGTTATGGCTAATGTTCAGATGCTCTAAAAGTCTGGATAAAGTAGCAAAATTAATCTGTGTAAGTTTATTATTAGAAAGATCTAAACTACGTAGAGCGGTTATATTTTCGAAAACAGAATTTGGTAGATGTACAAGATAATTGTGTCTTAATGATAATTCTAATAATTGATTTAAATTTATAAAAGCGATTCCATTAATATCATATAATTGATTATAGGCCAAATCCAAAATCTCCAAATTAATTAAAGTAGCAAAAGTAGATGAAGATATTTGAGTGAGGCCATTAAAAGCCAAATAAAGTTTTTTTAAAGATAATAGACGATAAAGTGAGGCTTGTTCTATTTTAAATAACTTGTTTTTAGATAAATCTAAAAGTTTCAATTTCTCCAGATTCCAAAAACTTGTTTTATTTATTATTTCCATATTGTTATTTTGGAGATATAATTCTTTCAAATTAGGTAATCCCTTAAATGCGTCTCGTTCAATTTCTTCCAGTTTCGAATTATTTAAATAAAGTTCCGTTATACTGTCGTAATTACTAAAACCTTCTGTTGGAAGATGGATTATTATACTATTGTTGAATAAGATATATTTAAAGTCATGGCCCCAGTTGGTTAGCTTTAACGGTTCACCTTTTCTTATAATAAAATCATTACATGTTATATAATTATAGGACGCATTATAGTAGTTATGGCGATAAGTATATCTGTATCCATAGAAATAGCCTTGAAATTTACTTGGAGTACATTCTTGCCCTTCACCTAACTCCAAGGTTAAAATAATCAGGGCCAAACTTGTTAACAGCTTCATTCTGATAATCTGCAAAACAAAAGCAATACATTGGTAATGTTTAGTGTTAATTTTTTTAGCAAGCTTAATGAATTGTAATAAAAAGAAAATGACTCAAAGTTGCCTTTTTCTCTATACCAGGGCTCTATTGTACCAAGCTGCTTTACAACTTTTCACTTTTCATTTTGTAGGTTTTAGTAAAAGATGCATTCCACGGTGTTAATAGCAAAGGCAGAAATGCAAAGTAATTCTCAAAAAAATTAATCTTGGTATTGTTTTACATCAAAGAATAGTATCCGTTAGTTAAATAATAGACAATTAAAAATTTTCCAAAGTGCAAAGTAAAAAGTTTGGCGCAATAGGTCCCCAGTATGTGAAATATAATGAAAGAAAGAAAACGTAAAAAGCTCAAGTGGTAGCAAAATCATCACTTTCTAATGTTATCTACTTACATATAATACTTGATTGCAAAATAATTAAAAAAATAATAGTATGAAATATGGGTAGATTAGGTAAAAGTTGTTCGTAGGAATAGTCTTGAGAACAAAATAATAGAAGCTGGATTGTGCGGGTAATTTCACAATACATTTTTATAAAGCAACGCGCGATGTTTTCCTGAGAAAACTTTAGTCAAAGCTTTTTTGGCTTTAGCTTTGGGCTTTAGGTTGAAAGTTACTTTAGCCAAGAATAAGTACTATTTCTGCAAAGGATTTCTCAAAAAGCAAAAAATTTTTTAAAAAGTTTTTCAAATTTTGTAAATTACACCATACCTAAAAATCTCAACAGTAGTGGATCGAATTTAATAAAGAATTCAGCTTTTCCTCTAGATTATTAATTAATATGCTTTAAATGGTATAAAACTAACGCAGAATTTTTTTTAGTTTATACAGGATGTTTGCAAGACATCTTAAATTACAAAAATGTCAGGTTGTTAATAGGAGTTTGATGTCTGAATATTTGTCACAATTTGATGTTATTCAATTTTATTTTGACGTCATATTTTCAGGTTGTAACATCATAGAAAAGTCTTTTGAAGGGCAACCTATACTTTGTGTGGCGGAATTGGATAGTATTTTGTTTTTTTCTTTACGATCATGTAATAGTACAGGGTCGCTAAAAAGTATGGAAACACGATACCCCGCAGAAACAGTAAGAGATAAACAAATGAAATTTGGGAAGCTTAAGGTAGATATCTTTTGCCAAGTTTTGCGAAGGTAATTAAAAACAAATCTTCAATTATTTTTTCGTACGGCCGCCATATTGAATTTTTTAAATGGAACACCCGGTATATGACCCCCATATTTAGATAGAGATTTCCAAGACAAATTCAATGATATAAGGGTTGCTGTACTTATCTTGAAAGATTTTGGAGATAAGTGCTATTCTTTTGTCAAGGATTTCTTAACTTCAAGGACGGATTCGTCATGCAAGTAGTTCCCCCCCGATTATTTGCAAAATTCCTTAAGAACATTTCAAAAGAGATTGTTTCATTGCCAAGAAGTTAACGCAGCGCGTTTTGAACACTTCTTATAAAATTACATTGTGTTTTTGTTATTATCAATTCGTCACTATTTGATCTTATTTCACCTTTTTAGTTTGTTCTAGCAACGATCTATTATTTTAAATAAGTAGGTTAAGGGCAAAATTTCTACGGTTTTCTTTTACTTTAATTACTTATAAAATAATCGCACATCATTTTTTCAGTTCCTTTGGCTTTGCTGTTTCACGGGTAACCCGATTTTGATAGAAATTAATAGTGAAATCCTTGACAAAAGAATAGCGATTATCTCCAAAACCTCTCAAGATCAGTATAGCAACCATTATATTGTTGAATTCGCCTTTCAAATCCCTATCGAGATATGGGGTCATATACAGGGTGATACATTTAAAGAAATTCAAGATGGCGGCCGTACGAAAAAACAATCGAAGATTTGATCTTAACTCTCTTTGCAAAACATGGAAAATAATGCCTACTTTAAGATCCCCAAATCTCAATTGTCTATCTCTTACCGTTTTTGCAGGAGTAGCGTGTTTTCATACTTTTTAGCGACCCTGTATATCAATACAAGTGCGCTATCACGCCATATTTTAGGCGTGAGATCGAAACAAGGCCAAGCGCCAAAAAAGTGACAGCGCACGTGTATTAAACAAAATCTTTTATAATCGTTTGCACACAATGAGCAAAAACATTAATTTACTGTAAATTCTAAGGTTAACTTTGACAGGTGTCAAGTTAGATACATAAATTGAAAAACTTATATATTTAGTTATTATAATATTAAGTTCCTTAAGAAAGATTTGAATAAATATCATGTTTGTCTTGGAAATGATAACCATTAAACAAATTCGATTTACTATTAATATCAGTTGTACTGATGGGTTGTGTTATTTAATAATAGCTACTTAAGCATCGAGATTTTGATGATGATTGAATACGGTGAAAGAAGAAAAACCCACGAAGAGGTCTATGTTTCATTTAACACTAAACACCCAAATCGCGTACATATCATACGTTCCAGTGTTACCAAAATTAATAAAAAAAGTTAGGAATGAAGAATATGTTAAAGCTGTTAAAAGAAGTGGTGGCCATGAAAGATAAAATATTGAACGTTTTACTGTAAGTTACCGAAAATTCTCATTTTTCAACTAGATAATTGGCACGGGATACTAACGTTAGTCAAGAAACTGTACTAAGCATTTTGCACAAAAAAGAGTTTCATCTTTATAAGGCAAACTTAGTTCAGGAATTATCTAAAGATGATTTCGACAGACGGATTCAGTTCTACGAAGAGATTATGGACATATGCGATAACAAGCCACGTTTCGTAAATCATATTGTTTTCACTAACGAAGTCACATTTTTACTGAACTGAACTGTAAATTGACACAATTGCCGTTATTGGCCGCAGCGTAATCCTCATTGGGTGGAGGAATTACATAGGCAGTATGCAGAGTAGATCAACGTTTGGGCAGGAATTGTTAGAAGTAGAATTCTTGATTCTGTTTTTAAGGGTACATTAAATGCCACTAAATATTTAGATTTCTTGAAGTTTGAACTTGTTTGAATTTGTTTCTGTACTAGTCATATTGTTTCCAAATGTAGAAGAAACAATTTGGTTCCAACAGGATACATTACGGTATTCACGTTCAATAATACCTAGATGCAATTTTTGAGAATAGGTGGATTGATGGAAGAGAAGGGATAGAGTGGCCAACCTGCTAGATTTTTTCTGATGGGGTTATCTTAAAAGTGTCGTTTACATGAACAGACCCCAGAATTTGGAAGAATTGAAAATTCGTATTAGGGAACCATACAGGAAATACCAGCTGAAGTGGTTTAAAATGCAGTACACGGTTTTGCCTATAGAATTGCCAGGTGGTTAATGGTGAACAATTTGAACTTTTTTTTATAATAAATTAAAGTTAAACATTGTTTTTGGTTGTTTTAATAAACTAATTTGATTTTCTTTAAGATAACAGTTCACTTGAATGTTACATGTAATATTTCTTAAAATCTTTCTTAAGGAATCTTGTGATATTTTTACATGACCGTAAAGAGAAAACAAAATACAAACACAACTTGAAACTAGGTATGACGTCAAAAAAATTGAAGAATATCAAATCGTGGCAAATATTCAGACATCAACTTTCCATTGACAACCTTTCTCCGCACAAACAATAATAAAAGTGCCAGCATCAATGTCCCTTACTTTTTATTCATACTGTATGTAATAATCATATCCTACATCACTAAATAGTATGAATTTGTTTGAAATGGAATTTTGTCACAAACATCTTTCTTCAACATAAATCATTTTGATAATGAACAATAAATAATGCACTTGGCAAATCATTCGGTATTTTCAACAAAATATTGTCTCTTTGTAAAGGACTGAAAATCAGTAAGAAATCTTTTTGTAATTTTATCAAAAATTAGTTTTTGAAATCAACATATAAAATCAGTGTCTAACCACCGGCGTCTTATATTATAGATGCAAACGTTTTATCTTATGATAAATAATTTTTGATAGAGTGATCATGGATTGATTACCTTAAGAACAAAAGTAGATACAATACGAATTAAAAATGAGACCCTTTCCAGTAAATAATGAAAAGGAGGACAGTTTAACTTATCAAAAGTAAGTTTTCATAAAATAGAGTTTTTGAATTATTAATATAAAGCAGCGTTTAGTATCCTAAATGCGAATTCTTAGTCCATTAAGGGATGAAGGGGGTTTTTTTTTGTAAACACTTAGTTATATTTTATGCATTACAAAATTAATACAATGCTTTTCTACAGCTTTTTCCTTTCGAAAAGTGCTACACAATTTTGAAAAACCCTGCGATACATCTACATTTAGTAGTATCTTTAAAGTACTATACTAAAAAGCTCTATAATAATAATAATTTAAAAATGGATAATAAAACAAAATTTTACAAAAAAATGAAGAAAAGAGTGAAGAATATATGTAATTTCATAAGAAACAGTGTCCACAGATTTTAATTTTCTTAGAAACGAATTGCAAGAATATGCAGTAGTACTATGTAGTACAATTACACTATTATGTAGTAGTCCAAAGGTTATATTTATGATTACCAGATAAAAAAGTATTCCTTCACATTATGCATATACTACAAAAAAGGGATTCATAAAAGCACTTTCTTATGTGATCCGAAAAAGACAAATATTTATGTTTGTTATTCTCATTAAAGGCGGGAATTTAAAAGAAAAGCTTAGTTAATGGTGATTGTTATTCTTGCAAAATCAATTCTGAAAAATCCGTTTTACCAAAAATGACAAGAAACAACTAACATAAAACTGAATGAGTGTAATCTTTAAAATAGCTATTTCACTTTTCACAATTTACTTTAGGAATGCACATCTTTATTATCTGCAAAATGGCGGCTACTCTAGTATGACAATTAATCTTAATAATAAATAAAGACTTTAAAAAATTTTTTAAATGATTATTAACGTTTTCGACTAAAAATGAAGTTTCCTTGATCCTGCTTTAAATCTAGAGCGTATACCTACTTACAATTAATAAAATACTTAGTTATATTTTAGGCATTACAAAATTAATATAATGCTTTTCTACAGCTTTTTCCTTTCGAAAAGTGCTACACAATTTTGAAAAACCCTGCGATACATCTACATTCAGTAGTATCTTTAAAAAAAGGCAACTAAGAAAAATATTAAAAATTTACATCAAAATTATAATTTGTACTTACCTTAAGATTTTTTTTCAAAAGTTAAAATGTTCACACGCTTCACAAGGTAAAATCAGCAATACGCAAAACTGCTTTACAACGTCTAACGAACCCTAGCCGTATCGGTATTCTGCAAATGGCAGCAGGTATAATCTTATAATGTTATTTGCTAGATCAGCAAATGTAATACGGAATAGAAGCATTCAATTGTAAAGAGTTAATTATTACGTCTTAGTTTTTGCTTCTCAAGAATAAATAAATTATTATTATTATAATTTTAAAAATGTTTATTTCAAAGTTTAAAGATCACATATACGTAAATATTGCAAATATATTTATTTGCAATAACGTAGGTAACACATTAAATAGTAGGTGCGACTGATTTTTTAAATTATTTAACATTAAATTTTTTTCTGCTGGGATAGAGATGTTTCATGTTAGGAAAGGCAAATTATTTACACATTTTAGAGAAACAGAAAGATGGTATAGTACAGAAACAATTGAAATAATTAATAACGTCTCATTAATTTTTTCTTACTTGAGATAGAATAGGGTATAATGTGCTCTTTGTTTTTAAGATCAGAACCTGCACATGTAAGCACTGTCACAGTAAACACACCTGACGTGAGTACTTTGATTATTTTTGGTTCTGAAACTTTACTTTTCTCTTTTTAGATTAGTTCTTACCTCTATTATTTATTTTCATCTGTTGCACTTTTGGAAAACCCCCTTTTAATTACTTTTACTTCTTTTACAGTCTGTGACATTGTAATAATTGTTTCCTTTAATGTTCAGTGATGAACAGGCAATCAAACTGTTTTTCTTTGTTCTCCATTTTAACTTATTTTAGAAACTGTCAGGAATTACTTGGAACAATCAAAAAACACACAAACAGGATATTGTGTTATTGCAGAAATAATCTCAATTGTGAACTGTCTAAAATTGTTCATATTTTTCTTGTTCTATTTCCATTTTTTACCGGCTGGTTCAAGCTTGCTACAATCTAAACAAAAAATAGTTTCATTCTTTCATCGCCTTCCTTTGATGTGTGTACAAATTTTGGCTTGAACGGTTTAATTTTATTTTCTTTAAAAATTCTTTGTAGTTAGGTGACTTCTACTAATGCCAACAGCCTTTTCTGTTTTGCGTAAGGACATGCTTGCATCTTTTTCCATTGCTACCATCGTTGTTGTATCACCGCCACCCAGACTTTTTTCTGACTTCCCTTCTAACGCTGTCAGTTTCATTAAATTTTCTAACTAATTTAGCAATAACTACAATTGAAACGTTAATTTCAAATTTTTGCAAACTTTTTTTTTAAGAAATTATAAGATACTTCTCTCAAATCATAACACTTTATAATAAAAATACGTTGCTCTAGTGTTAGAATTTTAACTTACTTTTGCAAAGCTCTTCCTAATAACAGATTTTCTGACAACTCGAATAGCATTTCCTTGCAATTTGTTTTCTTGAAAAGTATCCTCTTAGAGTTGCATTGCACTTTCTAGTAAAACTTTTTCCAGGTTCTCCTAAATACATATATATAACTTGAATAACATCTCGAGGTAATGAAGATAAAGCAAGATCAATTTTTGCTGGTTGTTCAAACATTGCCTCATAAGGACTTCATTTAATTCCAGCATGAAGTGCCCGATTCTTCATGAATTGTACGAAACTTAACCCTTTGCTCTAATCGAGGATAACAAAATTATTGTGAGTCAGCAAAGATTTACGATATTTACCAATAGAATTTTTAACCATCAAGACTCAAACCATGAGACATCAGCTTGTTTATGGATCTCCAGCTAGATTGGAATTAGAAATTGTAAAAAAAATAAACCTACATGTCAAAATTTTCAAAATTTAGAAGAATCAGAAGTATAAACAGAGTGCTACCACTCTTACCAACAGACAAAAAAAATCAGAATTAGAATCCTGGAGTATAACTCTTTGCCATAAAGTTATTGGCATAACCACAAAGGCAAAAACACTTTAACTTTGTGCAAAGGATGGTATGACAAAAACCTTGCTGTAGTCCAAGAACTTATTTCTCCCATAAAAAACATACCCCGTTAGTTTCCATTCTACCACTATTAGACCAAGTCAGACTTCTATTACCATGTACTTAGCATTTAACATTACTATTTTCTTGATTAATGGTTAACGTATGGAGAAAGAAAACAACACTTTGCTTGATTTCTTTATTTACAACACTAATAAAAAAATCAGTTGTAGACTATTTCGTCAAAAAGATTCTAAAATACCCATATAGAAGAAGCACACTAAAAATCACTATTATATTATTATATTTTTGTATACTATACACAATACTAGTTGTTAATTTAGCAACAATGAATAATACAGTCTAACTTACCAAGTTAAAGAAATTCGTTTCGATGACTCATTGAGATTATTTTCCTTTTCTGACAGAATATACAACACATTATACCCACAGTGACTAACAAAAGTACAATAACAATTATCATACAGATACTAATAAATGTTCTGTTTTCAAAAAAGGGTAAGATGTTTTTATCTTTGAAATCTGCATCTGTCTCTACAGTAAAATTTCTAAAACCTAAATCAAATTGTTTCATACTTTTGAGCAATTCCGATAAATTCTTTCTAAATTCATCATAGATACTTGAATTTAAAAAGTGTTTGAAAAACGTGGTGTTTTGAAAACCTTCAAAATATTTTAAATGTATAGAATTCACATAAGCAGTGGTGGAATTTAAAATATTGTTTTGAATACCTTGCAAAGAGCTACTATTTAAAAGCTTGTCATTCAAAATTTTCTCCAATCTGCTTAAAATGTCAACATTTTCTGTTGTTATCTCTTTGGAGACAATACACTTAATTCCTTGAAAATTAGTAACTATTTCTGTGTCATTGTCAGTAATGGTAATATTTAGAAGTCTGAGAGTTTGTATATTAAAAGCTAACGAATTGCATAACCAACTGTTATTATTCAAGGACATTTTTTGCAAATTTGGTGTATACGTTAGGAGTTTCTGGACATCTAAGGAAGATATATTATTATTGCTTATTTTCAAAGTATGAAGGTTACCAAAACCATAAAAGATATTCTCGTTTACATTAGTAAGATTATTAAAACTTAGAGCGAGAATATTTAAACTGTCACACTTTGAAATAGTTCCAAATTCTAAACTTGTAAGCAAATTGTGTTCAATATCTAGTTGATAAAGCGAAGGCAAATTTCTAAAACTACCTACAGCTAAACGAGTTATACGATTGTTATTTAAAAATAAATGTTTTAGACTCTTTAGGCCAAGAAAAATATTTTCTGATATATATTCCAATTTATTCCATCCTAAACGCAACAGTTCTACTCGAGTCATATTCGAAAAACATTCATTTTCCAGTTTACTAATTTGATTAAAATGAAGATTTAATTCTTTTAGATTAACAAGGGAATTTAATGTTTTTACTTTGATTTCTGTAATTTTATTGCTCCTTAAATGCAATCTATTTAACAGTTTTAATTCGTCTAGAGCTCCAGGCATTATGGTCTCTATTTCATTCCTTTCTAAATCAATGTCGATAATATTTTGAAGAGAATTAAAAACACCAGTTGGAATTGTTGGTACAACGCAATTTTCAAATTTGATGTTCTTTACACTCAAATATATGTCGCTAATTGGTAATTTCTTATCTGTTTCTAAATAAATATTTCTACACGTCCACGTTTCCCCGTTTTTCTCACACCCTTCTGAAGACACTCTCCTTGATAACACAGCGACCATAAATATCACAAGGTAGAATCTTAGAAAAAACATCTAAAAAATAGAAATATCTACTAATTACTTTTGTATTATTAGTTAATTTTATTTTATTCTAAACTTCACAAAATGTTTTGTATTTTAGGTAGGATAAAGAAGTCTTTAAAGTATTGATGCAACTACTTACATTTTAGTTATGATGTTTTCTAACTATTCAGCAGAAGTAAACTAAGTTATATCCTATTTCAGTTAATCCATCAATCTCATGTACAATAATCGCTGCAAACAAAAACATTAGTTTAAAAACATGTCAAATGTATAACTGTGATTACTCAAATGTGTAAATTTCAGCATATTGTAGTACAAAAAGAAACAGAAACAAGAATTGAATGATCAAATTCAAGATCTAAATTTATCCAAAGCGCAAGTCCTATTACGTGTTTCACTTTGAGAGTCAGTACAGGTTTCTATGAGCAACGCTGTTGCTAAACGTCTTTCATGCTTGAGTTCAACACTTCTATACAGTTATACGATCAAACAGTTAGTAATAGCGTTGTACAGACTCCCATAAGAAATACCTGACCTATCTTTCATGTACTGTATTCCCAAAGTGAAACACATAGGCAGTAGTACAGGTTACTTGCGATACGAAGTCGATATAGGCCATGACCAGTGCCATGTGACAACGCTGCTAAGAGGATAGATAGTGGTTGACAGTTGTGAACTGTTGGGTTAAACCAATATTCAAATTCAATTTGACATTGCAAAATATAGGTACACTTCGATTTCTTTTTTTTGATCGCACTGTATTTCAATTTAGCGCAATTGTCAGAAAGATTTCTTGCGGCAGTACTCAACAAAACAAGGACTTTTCTTTTTGCAAGGACGTCGATGAATTGACGCTAGCTTTAGGTTACGAGCATAATCCTAACGAATGGTGTCCTTTTATCGATATTTCAAAGTTAAGTCTAAAAGCTGCGTTCATACATATAATGTTTATCTATGAATTCACGGTCAAAGAAACTTTGACTTTTTGAAAAAATCATAAAAAGTACAGTTGGTCTATATTAGTGTTGATTTCAAAGTTGTAGCTGTTCTATTTGATTTATAAAAGGATACACAAAACATCTGTTTTCTGTGTCAGTTCTATAGCAGATTAAGAATTTTGCATTATCTTTTCAAGAATGAAGTAATGTACATACCAAAACAAAACAAAATGTAGGTCGACACGTATTAATCTAGTCTAATAAAATTTTATCGCCATTATCGCTAATTAAATTAGATTTGACAAAAAACTTCTAAAAATCCCCAGCCTTAAAATTAATTTTATTAATGGGAGATGAAGAATTTGAAAAGTCCTTGAATGACCGAGAACTTACAGAATGAAATAGTTTTAAAAAAGTTGTGCGAAAAATTCTAGAGTATAGAAGATCCGAAGGCTATGACAATCTCGTAAACGATCTCAAATTATATGAAACGTTGGATAGCAACATTAAGAATACGTTATCTACATTCTCACCTAAACTTTTTTCAGATTTTCGAAAACGTTTCTACCAAGACATAGCTTCTACGAAAAAACGTTAACAGGCAAATTGAATTGTAATTTACATTTTTTAAGTGTCTTAAGTGTTTAAATCTTTCAAATTATTAAAAATCTCAAGTTTGGAAAATTCTAGGAAATCAATCTTTTTTTGTCAAAGTAATTTGTTCTAGCAGTTAAAAAAATCAAATTTTAGTAGATGGTATGTAGGTGTTTTATTTTAAGCGTGGAGATTCACTGGCAGGAAGAGGAAAAGATAACGCAGACTTATTATAAAATAACAAATGATTCCACAAAAGCACTTTGGTTGCAACTTGCAAACAATAAAATGATAAGATTCTAACTTAACCACAAAAGGATACCTAATATAAACGTTTGTCATTGTTATCACATTACTATCTGTGTTTGAATTACTTATTATCTTCATCAATTACGTATCTGTGAGATTAAAATATATTCTTTCTGCTTGTAAGCGATTATTCTTCTAAAATGATTATTTATAGCTTTTTTTAATATTACCTATCAATAATCCTAGTAAGCATTTATTGAAGAGGTCTAAAAAGATATAAAAATTACTCTTGCTTTGTCACTAATACGTGAAATCTGAAACACCTGTTTAGTAATTTCAAAACGTACAGACAATTGCCCTAATTGCATGTTTTTGATATAATACAAACAAATATAAAAGGGAACTTGAATACAGTTTAAAACACAAGAAAATAAAAGAAAACAGTAATTATAAATATTAGTAGTAACATAAATATGTAGGGTTTAAATTACGGGTTAAATTTCTGTATTGAGTACAAACGTAAAAGGTGAGATTTATTTGTTGAAATTAATTATAGACAATTCGGTCTATTTACAATAATTAAATACGTTTCTATTGAAACACTTACTTGTGCCTTTAATGTAACGTATCTTGGTCTTAGGTCAAATTATTTATCACGGGATGCTTACATGTATTATCTAATGTTCACAGCAAAAGGAAGCACCGTTACTCACTGATTTGATACAACTGTAATGATTTTAATTTAATTTATGTTACTATTATATTTAGAAAGCCAGAATACTAACAAAGGAAACTAAGGAAAATGTCATTAAATTATCTCACAAATAAAAATTCAGCTGTTCCAAAAATTAGCAGTTCTTATTTTTAGAGAGATACCAACACTACCAATTAAAAGATAAAATTGGGATCTCAAAACCTGTAAGATACTATATGTACGATGTTCATTAAGTAAGAAAAAGTTGTGCTTTTGATTTATTTCTGTTTTTGCTTTTCGGAAAAATCAATGCTTTTACTAAAAACAAAGCTGTTCAGATTTGCTTCAAAAATCAGAATCTATAATGAATATCAGTAGACGACAGTAATAACAGAAACAAAGCGGCGCTCTAGCCAGAAATGTTAAATGGCAGAGATTAGTAATATAACTTAACTTACAATTAGATTAATTAACTTACCTTTAACAAATCTCTTCTTATAGATACAAGTACTCTCAAATTACTTGTATTCTAGATTCTAGAGAAGCTATTGATAAGATTAACTTTATTACAATGTATGTAAAACTTATGCACATGGCCGGTGCCAGGATATCTTTCGTCTATGGCAGAATTTCTTAAGGTGTCTTTATATGGATTTTCATAATGTTATTAAATGCAAATATTCCGGAACAAACACTGGGAATTCTGGAAAAACCCACTCTAAATTCTCGTAGACACTAAATAACCAAGAGCTTGTTAGTTCAAAAATACAAATTATATCATTCCATTCGAGACATAGAAAATTTTTTCAATCAGGGTTTGCACTGCAAGTGTGTTTAATATCAGTTTCAGTTGTTTATGTGCAGTGTCTAGTCACCGTGGCGTCTATGGCAAGTTGCCTCATTTGTACTTGCGTCGGCCCTGCTTATGCAATAAACTCATTTTATTAAAGATTTCTTGCTTACTAAGTGCTGGAAAGCTTGCGTTGATTTAAGGTAAATCTCTTCAAATGTTTATATATTTTAGTCTGAATAATGACATTACCAATGACAGACATATAATGTTATCGATCCCTTTTTTTTAAATTGCAACATACGTTTAAATCACCATGCAACCAAAATGATATTGCTACATTTCATTATGTTGTTTAGAACATGAATATTCTTGTGTGGCTGATTCAAACGACTTTCAGTTACCTTACTCCTTACAAAAGGTTAGTTTTCTACATCTTTACTATTTCAAAAATTTCTTAAGAAATATCAACTAGAAATTAATGTTTATCACATGTTATATGCATTGCAAGTCTAAAGCAATTTGTTAGAGCAGCTCGCAGTGTGATATTTAGGCATTCTAAGGTCAAACAAATGAATATCGCCAAATGCAAAAAAAGTCATTGTATCTTGCTGCTAATGGGAGGACATTTTTATTATTATTATTTTATTAAATACCAAAGAAAGAGTATGTTAGATAAAACGTGTAAAAGTTATATCTAGTTCTATTACACTTTGTTGATCAGCAAATCTTATAAAACATCACCATCTTTTATTATCATTAGCCGACTGTTTATTTTGCAACTTTGATTTTCTTTTGTCTGTGAATGTCAATTATAAGACTTTTAATTCAAAATTCGAGGCTCACGAGAAAGTTGGCTATTATGAAGATCAATTTATTTATGCTTTTGTTTTATCAAAAAAGTTTACGGCTTACTAGATATTTGCTAAAAATGAAATTATCTTGTTTCTTTTAAGTGAAATATCTCAGGAACAAGCAAAGATAGAAAGAAACCAGCAAAAAGGGTGTTTTAGAGAATTTACTCTGAAACACATAAAAATTATTTTCACAATTGTCTTTCGTTTTACTTCGGCGGTGGAACGTAAATCAAAATTTTTTCTAATGAAACGCTTACTTGATTTTCATATTACTGAATAGCGCGCCTTAAATGCTTTTCAGTGATACAGGGTTTGACACAGCTATTCTTTTGTTTTACTGAGTTATGAAGTGTAAAACAAATTGCAAAAATAATTTTTTGTGTTTCAGAGTACATTCTCTAAAACACCCTCTTTGCTGCTTTTTCTATCTTTGCTCGTTCCTGAGATATTTTATTTAAAAAGAATAAGATAAATTCCTTTTTAGCAAATATCTAGTAAGCCGTGAACTTTTTTGAAAAAACAAAAACATAAGTAAATTGATCTCCAAAATAGCCAACTTTCTTCTAATTTAACCGACTTTGTATCTCTTACCCTTTACAAGATCCCAATGGTGAGCCTCGAATTTTGGATACACTATATAGACCACCACCACCTCTTGATTTATTGCTTAGCTTTTCTGAACACCGTGTATTCATAACCAATCAACTCATTAGAATTTATTCCATCCCATAACTAACTCTCCACTGAATCAATCAAAGTAAAGTTACATTCACAAGTATTAACAAAAAGCTTTTCCGTTTTTTCCCGCAAGTCACAAACATTCAGAAAATACATATTAAAAGTAGACTTAATGGAATTGTAGGATTTGTTAGAAACATCTGTTTCTCATTTTTATTTGGGAGTTTATCTAGGTCCGTTTCACTTCTTATTCTTACGGCTGGAGAATTATTATAGTTTCAAATATATACAGACCCTTTGTATGTGCACACATAATTAAAGTTGAATTCATTTTTTAAAGATTTTGTTTGCCATATTTATATAAATTACAGAACCGCCAGAGTTAGATATAATATCATTGCTTGTTAATTGCATATTCTTTTTGTAGGGGTAATATCTCAAATAGTTCTTCGGACAAACTTAACCATTATTGGATCTGGTTTGGTAGTAATCTTTGATGGCAATCTATGGATACTCTCGATCTATTCGATTTTAAATTCTTCAATTTACAGCTAATAACCAATTTTTTGCATAATGTCTGCAAGGTTCTTCTCACTTTGTTGCATTAATCCGTATGTTTTAATGTGCCTATTTCTGGAATATTGATCCATGTTATTTAATTTTATTTGGAGGTTTTAAATTTGCGCAGTTAAAGAACTAATTTGTTGCTCGCTACTGGTAACCTTATTTTGAACTTGTATTAGTTCATCTTGCACGTTTGATACTTTTTTGTTTACCTCATTAATGGTATTAAATGATTCTTTTATTTGCTCGCAAACTATTGGTAATAATTGCAATTGTTCTTTTATATCATCTAATTTATTTATGATATCCATCTTCGAACAATTAATATTTAATCGATTTGAGGGAATCAAGTGTTGATTATCTTGCGTTGTTGCACATAAAACAGCTGCATCAGGCGTGTTATTGCAATTTATCCAGACCCATTTGTTTAGACCACCTCACTTTCTAATATTTTCGGAAAATCCTAGAAACATTTCTCACATGCATTGAGTCATTACGTTTGCTACTGTTTTGTTCACAAGATTTGCAGCAAGACGACATTATTTAAGCTTAAACTACTAAATTTTAACAGAGCCGAAGTGACACGTCTTCACGTTTATATTGCACACACATACGAGTACATATAGTGGATACTAATAATACTTTTTGATCTTAATTATAAGTAGACGTATATCACTGAAGATGGTCTTCGCTCCGAAACTGGTCTGATATTAATATCAATAGTAAACTGACCAAGTACTTTTCCAACATTTATTACTTTATGCAAAAAGTGAATCTAGAACATCAATTTAATTTCTGTTATCTACTATTGTACGAATTTAGTAAGAGGTACTGCCATTATTGACGAGTGACGCGGATACACATTTTTTAAAATTACCCCATTTTTTGAATCTACAGAAAATATATGAAAAAAGGTGTTCTTGTGTTTTTTCTTTGGGTACACTACACTAAAAAAACAAAAAAGTTAAAAAAAACCAAGCCAACGTGTTAAATAAGATTATTGATATGATGAAAGTGTTTCTTGAGATAACAACACAAAAACACAAATTAATGGTACAAATATATTTTATTAAACTAATACAATACAGCATAAAGATATTTAAAACTAAAAAACCTATACTTTTTAAAAAAGATATAGCATACATTTCATAAAATAAAGTTTCAATCTCTTTTTTTTTAATTTCAAAAGCATAGTCGCCGCTGGTATGCAATATGTGTTGGCTAATTCTAAGCTTGAAATTTGGTTAGGAAGAATTATTTGAATACTAAAATATTTAAAATGATAAATACATTTTTATAATAATTGTTGACCTTATAATATGTTACAGTTTAATTTATTTTTTTATTTATTAGAATTTTCTAATCGAAAGTGGTTTCTATAAGAATAGTTAACAGTTCAGTGAATAAAAGAGAACGAAACCATATTCAAATTAAAAATTCGTCTTTTTAACAAATCTGGTTAGTTGGTTTATGTTTTCTGATGCAACCGTACAGAATTAATAAAGTAATAATTAACAAAACACTAATAACAGTAATCATAAAAATAAAACCATATAATTTAAAATTATCCAATGTCTTCTGTATCTTTACAAGAATCTCCTCGTCAATTGGGAATTTCTCGAAAGATGCTATATCAAGATCCTTGGTATTTGCATTCAATTTATCTTTAAAGAAGTTATAGAACGTAGTATTTTTAAAAGTATTATCTAAATAAATCTGCATTTCTAGCAACGATTGTTTAATATCGTCTTCAAATGTTTGGTTAAAGTAAATGAAAAAATCTGATTTGGTGAAATTATTTGTAAAATAATTAACAAATCTACTATTTTCAAATCTGTCTTCAAAGTAGCTTAAGAACTCTTTTTGTGTAATATGAGAATTAAAAAAGTGATAAAAAGTAGACTTTCTAAACTTCTCATCAAAAGCATCAAATTTATGAAACAGTTCTAAAAAGTTGTTTTCAATTTGCTTGTAGAAGGTACTGTTGCTAAGATCTTTTTCAAAATTTTTTGCAAATGTAGCGTTGAAAGCAGACTGAAAGATTTCCAGAAAAGTGGCTCTTATGTAATCATGAAACGAGTGTTCACTAAAGTTATTAATATGTTTAAAATTTTGGAAGAAATTATAAAATCCTGAATTAAAGAAATTGTGATTAAAATATTGTTCTATCTCGTTTACAAATCGAGGATACGACTGTGCCTCAAGTTTATCATTTTCGGCTTTGCAGGCAATGCCCATAACATTACTTGAAAATTCTGTATTGTTATCCAATATAGTAACGTGTTTATGTTGTAATTGTGTAATCATGTTAAATAAAGAATCACATGTCCAATTGTTATTATTTAGTTCAATGTTTTTTAAATTCGGAGTGTAAGACAAGAGCTTATCTATATCGAGCTTAATTAATGTATTGTTGTTTATATGTAAATCAGTTATTTTTGTTAGTCCATAAAATATACTTTCATGAATTATAGATAACTTATTATTTTCAGCCTGTAAATGTTGTAAATTTGTTATATTTGTAATTGATCCATATTCTATAGTTGTAAGACCATTATCTTCAACATTTAACTGTAATAGTTGTGGCAAATTAGTTAAAGTACCAGCAGGCAATCGACTGATCAAGTTGTTATTGAAAAATAAATGCTTTAAGTTGGGTAAATCTTTGAACACATTTTTAGGTATGATTCTTAATTTATTCCAGCCAACTCTTAGTGTTTCCAGTTTAACCATGTTTGCAAACGATTGTTCTTCTATTTCGTTTATTTCATTGTAGTGAATATTTAATTTTCTCAACTTTGTCAAGGAATTAAAAATCCCAAATTGTATCTTTCTGATGTTATTGTTATTGAGATCCAGTACTTCTAAATTTTCCAATCCGTTGAAAGTTCCCTCTTCTAGAAACCTCAGGTGTACGTAGCTTAAATCTATTTCAGTAACTGTATGAACAGGCAAAAAAGCATTTT
This sequence comes from Ignelater luminosus, assembly GCA_011009095.1. NCBI lineage: Eukaryota > Metazoa > Arthropoda > Insecta > Coleoptera > Elateridae > Ignelater > Ignelater luminosus. The sequence goes on from VTPC01090128.1 coordinate 275,119, forward strand.
CATGAATGGTGGGGATAGAGCAATCATTAAATATAACTTTTTCCAATTTTGAAGTCGTATTTTTTAAGGGTAAATGATCGTCCGCTTCTAATTTTATATTCTTGCATGTCAAGTCCTTTCCATTACTGACATTACATTCCTGTGCGTGAAGACTCTTGAATAATAGCAGCACAACGATGATGTGAACAATTATCTTGTTAAAAACAAGCATCTAAGAAAGAAAATACCTATTAAATTCTTAATAGTAACACAGCATAAAAGTCCATAAGTAAAACTAAAGCAAAGCAAAGCAAAATGTCCCAGTTACGTTGGGTTGAATTTCTTTTAAGTATTACATACAGAGTGTAAGATATTTATTCGGTAATATGGCAAATATAGTACGTAAATCATTTTTTGCAAATAAGTCGTTGGGGAAGATCCTTCCTCTCAGTATCCAGTTCCAGATCCAGATAGTTTTTCAAACATGGATCTAGTTCAGATACAAGATCATCTTTTTAATTATGTACCTAGATACAGATCCAAGATCTATCAATAAGTATCTAGACCCTTCTTAGATACTTTTTATTTTTGTTGCACGAAATGATTAAGGATATGTACCTAATTAATAGTACAAAATAGATTTATTGTTTGTATTTTAACAAATTTAATATTACACGCATAATACTTACATAGGGCATACCTATTAATTTAATATACACATAAATTATCAGAGTAGTAAATTAATAGCAATATAGCTACATAACAATGTACACTTATGCACGTAGCGTAAACAGTTTAGTTTTATTACTTTTTTAGATTAGCAAAGTTTAAAAAATATTCTTTTTAGAGTTAAAATTTGATCTTCTGTACTAAACATCCTCTCTATAGGCTCGTACGATGGCAGTACACTATTCCGTTTAAAAATATTTTTTTTTGTCATTGGATATTTATTTAATTGACAGTAGTTTGTATCTAAACATTCTAAATATTCTAAACATTGTGGCAATTACAGAATGAGATTTCTGTGCATTCACTTTTAAAAAATAAAGAAATTCATTTTCTAATGATTTTTCTAATTGAGAATTATTAAGAAAAGTTGAGACCTCGTTTACCTCCTATCCTTTATATACTATACTTCACAGGGTTGTTTTTGCCTGACTGAACGTATAATGCATCTTATTTTGGTCTGTTTACAAATAATGCCTTAGAAAATTCAAAACGTGACAAGATCGATCTTTGCAAGAAAAGGCACTTTTTACTTAAACGTGCTATTGAAATTCGTAGAGAATGTTAATCCTCTCGTTTTTTTTAGTTGCTAACACAGGTTTTGTGGACATAAAATATATATATTAAGATGAATTCACGAAAGAGTTATAATCGTAAATAACCTTGGTCAAAGTAAATAGTTACGTTAATCTTTTATTAGTAGATGACAGAATTTATGATTTAAGAGGATACTGTGGTGTCTTTGAATGAATTCTTTTACCTATTGCTGTATTTCGTGAGTGAAGTCGAGAGACTACCCTTAACATCTGAAAAGGATTCAATTTCTAGAAATTTTAAATTTGTTTAATTACCTTTTAAAAAAGCGAAACTTTCTGTACGTGACAATTAGAGGAATATGCTGCACTAAGGGTACTAACATAATAGAAGCAATTTGAGAGACCACATGACACCTGAAAACGCAGAAATGTATGTATTTTTGTTCATTGTGTGTTTTGCTTATACTTAAACCTAGAACACTTAAGAAACTACATACAAAGTAGTTGCTAGTTTATTAAACATATTTTGTTTTTATGATAAAATCGTTTGATAATCTTGAAGCAAAACATAGCAGGATATAGTTTTTATTTTGCTTAGAAAATTTTTTTATTTGATTGGGTAAGCTTGCTTGTGTTTTATGTCCGAAATTGAGTATTAAAAAGGAAATCTCTCAAAAGTGAAATTTAATTGCTTCGATTGATCTAGTATGAATCATAGGTCTAAAGGCTTAAGATCCATTCAGTTGGTATCTAGATCAGATCAAAAGATATCCTTCAAAACAGAACCTAGATCAGTGATGGCTTTAGGTTTAGGCCTAAGGAGGCAAAATTTGAGGGGAGCCAAAATCTGAGGCGCCGCAAAATTTGAGAGACGATACAAATTCGAAATTCATGGAGTTTCCCGGTGACTCTATGAAGAAACTTTAGAGATGTTCAAAAATATCATTTTTTTACGTTAGTTAATAAAAGTACAACATCTTTTTATTAATTTTTGTTTATAAAGAATGCTTTTGTTTCATCGCGCTAAAAGCGTGAAAAAGTACCATAACGGTTTATTTTTTCACGCATTTGAGTTAAAAAAAGTATCATAACGTGTCATTTTTTAACGCAAAATATTTAAACACAAAAATAGAAGGTTGCTGTTACTATGATACACACTAATTGTACATTTAATATCAATATTTTTAAATAAAATAGTTATTTTTGTATTTGGTGCGGGAAATCAGTGTTTTTTGTACCGCATGAGAATGTCATTTGAATGCGCCAAAAAATCACTGATTTCGCTCAAGAAATGCAAACAACATTTTTTCTACAACCTTGAAACCTTATTATAGGAATTTCTGAAGTAAATTATACAAAACAAGTGTGGGATGAAAATGCAAAATAATAAAATATTAATTTGCAAAAATAAGCAGAGTCCTAATGTGTCATTTTTGTTTTTTTTCTCGCTCATGTGCGTGAAACAATGATAAGCTTCCCGTATCCTTGGAGATGCTTAAATCTAACCTTTTTTTGACGGTTGTAGAAAAAGCTGTTTTTAAAGTAGGTAGTTCTTGATTTTTATTACAAACGAGAAAAAAGTTTTGTATGCAATTTGTGAGTAGTTACTTTTTTTTCACTTGACGGCTTTTGCGCAAACCTTCCTTCTCGTAAAAATAAATACACTTTACTCACTTCTTGCATAAATAACTATTTTTCCACCGGAGAATTATACTTTAACATGGTTAAGTATCTAATTACTGAAATAAAAAAAATTAATTGACCAATTGAAAATTTCCAGAATTATAAAAATATAAAAACATTGAATAGATTTTTCTTAACTCTTTGTCTTTGTTTATATTTTTTTTATATTTTTATTATTAAATGCCAATAAAGCTTTAGATAACAGCCTCCTTCAACCTTTTAAGATGCCAAAATTAAAAACACGAATATTCCAACGAACTTAGATTTGTCATACGAACCAAAAACCTAATTTAAACTTGGCAACGCTACTGCAGGCAAATACAAGATTATTGGAATACAGGAACCAAAGTATTACAAGAAATCAAAGATTTATCAATTTTATTTTAGTGATAATGGACCATAAAATTGTCAAAACTTGAAAGAATTGCTGGCAACTAATTTCATCGGATTTATCAATACACCCAAGACTTGCATGTTTGTCATATCTATTTTTTGGTAAGAATTCAATTTTTAAACAGCATTTTCAAAAAGAGAAATATAACAGTTTGTGCCGGTAATTGTTGTTTCAACAGATTCATTTGTTGAATTCGTAATGGCCTTATTTGGATTCGATTATTTGGTTTCTGGTTATTTAGTGTTAAACATGTGAACTTCTGACCACTTGTAAAGGGTTTTCCAATAAGAGGTGTTATTTTGAATAGCCCGCTATTTCGGTAGATGTCACTTTTGAAGCTATCATTTTTTGACATTTGACAAGTAGAAACTACGCCATTAATAAATATGGAACGATACACGATTCACTATAAAAATGGTGAAAATTTGGCAGAGACGGTTCGTAAAACTCGAACATTTTTGGGTCACCGTGAAGCACCTTGTCGGACCGCAATACAGAAATTGGTGAAAAAATTCGAGCTCTTGGGACAAGTTAGTGATGTGAAGAATAAAACCCGTGCACGTCGCTCAAGAACAGCCGAGAATATTGCTGTTGTAGCCGAAAGTGTTAAAGAAAACCCAGGTTTGTCCATTCCTCGTCGTTCTTTGGAATTAGCCATTCCACAAACGTCATTACACCGTATTTTGCATAAAGATTTGGGTCTTAAGGCTTATAAAGTCCAGTTAACACAAGAACTCAAGCCGGCCGATCATCAACAACGTCGTGTCTTTGCTGATTGGGTCGTTGAAATGCATGAAAATGATCCAGAATTCCATCGAAAAATCATCTTGAGTGATGAGGCCCATTTCCACCTCGGTGGCTTCGTCAACAAGCAAAATTGTCGGATCTGGGGCTCAGAAAATCCAAGAGTTATTGTTGAAAAGTCTCTCTATCCTCAACGTGTGACTGTTTGGTGCGGTTTATGGTCCGGCGGAGTCATTGGACCTTACTTTTTCGAAAATGAGGCTGGAGCAACAGTTACGGTGACTGGATTGCGCTATCGAGAGATGATTAACGATTTTTTATGGCCGGAATTGGATGGTATTGATCTGGACAACGTTTACTTTCAACAAGACGGCGCTACGTGCCACACAAGCAACGAAACCATTGATCTTTTACGGAAAAAGTTTCCGGACCGTGTTATCTCTCGAAGAGGTGATCACAATTGGCCACCGAGATCTTGTGATTTAACACCTTGCGACTTCTTTCTTTGGGGCCACGTGAAAGAGAAGGTCTACGCCAACAGCCCAGCGTCGATTCAAGACCTCAAAGATGGAATTCGTGAGGCTATCGAGGACATAGGGCAGCCACTTTGCGATTTGGTTATGGAAAATTTCATGAAAAGGATATTGTTCTGTAAGCGTGGTCGTGGTGGTCATTTGCCTAATGTTATTTTCCACTATTAACGGCATACCTTCCTCTTTATAATGAAATAAACATCCGATCATTTATATTAAAAAATGGCACTTTTCTTTGAATATCAAAATAACACCTCTTATTGGAAAACCCTTTACAAGAAAACTAAAGTGAGGAGAAATTTTCTTTTTGCAGATTTGCAATAAGTACTCATAGGAGAAGATGTTTACCCGAAGCTTTATTGACATTTACGGAACACTCTGTATATTTTATATACACCATTAAAAAACAAAAAAGTCGCCATATCAAAATAGGCATAAGGCGCAATCAAACCTAAATCCGCTTCTGATCCAAATACAAGATCTTCCGATCCTATCTAGATCCAAGATCTAGATACTTGAGTCTAGTTCCTCCTCAACACTGGTCATAATGTTATACAGGTAGTATGTAAGTATGCATCATAGCTTAATAGGTGATACTATTAAAAAAAAAGAAATGTTCCTCAAGAGTTGTTTTTCTATCTGTTCTTCTTTTAAAGATACTAACACTTAGCTTATAAAATAACAAAAATGATGACAATCATGAATGCTTTTTGTTTTATTATTACCTGATTTACGATTATTTTAAAATTTCTTAAGGTGCAAGATAATTCTAATACGAAAGTATTCTTTAAAATTCTTGCAGAATTAAATATTCTTAGGTCACATTAGTCACCCGTTAAAGTTTGGCTGCGTACTTTACATGATAGTATTACGAAATGTTGGTACATACCTTTAGTTTATAATTTCAATCTACTAAGTTTATGTTAGAAGTGCTGAAATACGACTAACGTGTAAAATGTTTTAAATTTTTATCATATGATTTTGTATTGTTTTATCTATAACTTCCGTTTCTATTTGTAGCACAATGGAAATTAGAATTATACATTATGTAATTCGATAGGTAAAGTTTTGCATTACATGATTTCTCTATTAATTCTAAGAATTCTCTTATCTCGTAAGAAATGTATAATAAGAATTGCAGATTATCAGTATTAAAATAGCTAAACTGCAAAGACGAATCTAAACTAGGAAATATGATTTACAAAAATAAACCAAAAATAACCTTGAAATAATATCGCAAAGGCAGAAAATCGTCAACATCACACGTTGAAAGATTATTCCACCACTTATAAATTTTGAACTCGGAGGCAAGGTTCCACAGGGATTTTTTTATCCGTTGTATTTACAAGCAGGTCAAGACAATTAGATTTTAATCTATGCATTCTTGCAATAACAATATACATTCAAGTCGAAAATATGTCTTTTTGTTCATTAAAATACACTTCTTTGATATCTAGGTATAAGCTTTCAAAAGTCGTAGACATGTGGGGATAGATTAATTTATCAATAATTTTTAAACGTTCAACGTGTATTGTATCTTTTAGTTTGAGGTTATAACTTTTTTAAATGCCTGTAGTTGGTTCTTTTAGAGGTAATCAAAGCTGTCTTGCACTCAAGATACTAAGATGTGTCACCAACCTAAATATTTGTTTTGCCGATTTTCGCGTGTTTCCAAACTTTTGTGTTTTGTGTAGAGTTTTACGTTTTTCTGGATATTTTGCGAGATTCTTGCAAGCCTCAAATTTTTGTACGACCCTTTTGCTGGCCTACAGGTTATTGCAATACGTGAATTTTTGTAGGCCTCGGTTTTCTGTAATCACTTGTTTCTTTGCAGAATTCCCAGGCCTCAGCGTTTATGGAATCTAAATTTCCAACAATTGGTTTATGATAAATCCAAAAACGTCAATCTCTTACGTTATATGAAATCTGGCTTATAGTGACCTACTAATATCTTTTCGACGGTCAAGTGATTAAATACAAATCTCAAAATTTGGTAATTTTGTGCACATTGAACAACTAAATCTTACCATAGAGTAAAGAGCATACGCTCAGACGGTCCAAAGAATGTTGTAGGTGACTCATGGGACTTACCTTAGACACTCTTTGACAAATTTTATTTAGCTGTAGCACACATATCATTGCCTCTTTTACTTGAGTAACATGGGCTAAACTCCCTGCAATGACTTTCGATTCACACCTATTGTGTAAACAAGTATGGTAGAATAAAATATAAAGTATTCAAATTTAAAAGTAAAAAATGCAGTAATCACAAAATAATGAACAACAATATCGTATCAATGAAAGTGAATTTTCTTATCTTTGAACAGAATAAATCTCTGTGGTACCCTATAATAGTTCTCATACAATAAAACCTGTTCCTGTGTAAAGATCCGTATGGAACAAATAAATGAATACAGTCTGTACTATTAAAATTACACTTTATTCTGCAAACATTTCACAGTAATACAAATAACATAAAACGTATATCTACAATAATATTTTTACAAAATACATAACTGAAGGATGTCTAAATCAATTCCAACTCAGCATTAGTAATATTAATTCTACTATCATTTGTAGTTTCATAAGATGCTCTGTTTACAGTTCTCTTAAAACCAACTTTAACATAGTTGAAAGAAAATAAAAATGTGATTGCTAACAACAATATTATAATAATGGCCATAAAAACAGTGTTACCTGTCTTTGTAGATTGCATTATGTCTTGTTGTAATTTAAGGTTGTTGGAAAGCTCAGACAATTTAGTTAATAATTCAGCTTCATCCAGAGAATTCAAATTGCTAGTTAAACCGGAAAAATATGCCGCTTCAGAATCTGGTTTGTTCCAATTCAAGTTGTTAAATAATTGATAAAAACTGGAATTTTTAAAATCGGCATCAAAGTAATTTTGAATTTTTGATAAACTTATGTCAAACTGGTTTGGAAATGTTGCATTGAAATGTTTAACAAGTTTGGAATTATCGAAGTCTTTGTTAAAATACTTGTAAAAACTGCTGTTTTTAAAATCTCTTTCAAAATATTTAGAAAAATACTGTGTGACATTAGGGGAATTTTGATTAGATAAACTTAAATTTTTAATACTAATATTTATCAAATTTAGTTCGTAAGTTAATTTTGATACTGCTTTCTCAAGAGAATAAAAACCATCTAGTGTAGAACTACTTTTATTGAGAAGTTGATGGAAAGCTGCGTTATTAAAAGTAGAATTGAGAAATCGCAAAAGCATATCATTTGTTATATTTGGACTATTCATCTTGTTTATGGGTGTTAGTTCTCTAAAGTTTTCAAAAAATTTATAAAAGCTAGAATTTATAAAATCTTTATCAAAGAATTCTCTTAGGGAATTAAGTTTTGTTGATAAATTATCTAAGCTATGATTTTCCTTGACGTTTGCAAAATAGTTACTATCCAATTTATTGTTTGAGCAAGCAATACCGCGTATATTTTCGGATTTAACAGTTGAACCTCTCAAGATTTTAACATTACGCTTTTCAAACTCAAGTGCAATATTTAATAAAGATTTACAGTTCCAAAGATTGTTGTCTATAGAAATTGTACTTAAATTAGAATATTCTAATAGATCATGAGGATCAAACGAAGTTATTAAATTGTTTCCAATACTCAAAGAATCCAAATTCTTCAAGTTATGAAAAGAGCTTTCATATAGATAAGACAATCGGTTGTTAGAAATATTCAGGGTTTCTAAATTATCTAATCCTGTAAATGTTCCATACTCCAATTCATCAATTTGATTACCTGACAAATCCAGCATACGTAAATGGATAAGATCTCGAAAGCAACCAATTGGTACGTTGCTTAGCTTATTGTTCTGAAGATGTAAATACATCAGATACAATAAATTTAAAAAAGTTTCATCACTTAAGCTTGAAATAAGATTATTACTCAAATCAATAGAGCCAATCATTAATGATTTATTAAAAAGTGAGTGATCTACATTTTTTATCTTATTGTTACTTAGACTCAATTGCTTTAAGCTACTTGGCAGCGTTTCGATTTTGAGTAGATTATTATAACTTAGATCTAGTGCATCAAGGGAAAATGAAAATTCTAAATTTGGTAAGTTATTAATAAAATTGTGACTCAAGGCTAAATGCTGTATGTGGGAAAATGAAGTGGAAAGTGTCAAGTTCGTCAAATTATTAAACGATAAATCTAGATTTGTAAGCATTACTGTATCTTTAAATAAATTCTCAGATACATTTGAAAAAGAATTCTTAGATAAGTCTATCAAGTTTAGAGATTTTAATTTCTGGAACGTATGTGTCTGAAGATATTTTAATTTGTTATTTCTTAGATATAAACTCTCTATAGAAAATAACCCCAAAAAAGTATTCTCTTCAATCTGATATAAATTATTGTTAGATAAATTTAAAATCTTCAGTGCTGGCAGAGAGTTGAACATTCCCTTTGATATTTCACTAATGTTGTTATCTTGAAGATACAGTTCGCTTAAATTGATTAAGCCAGTAAACGCTCCTGGGTGAATGCTTCTTACAGAAACGTTATTTAAATATAACTCCGTTATGTTTGTGTATAGCATAAAAGCCCCAACTGGCACAACAGGTATAGCACTGTTTTTAAATGTTATGTATTTAAAATTGTTTTCTTTGGGATAGATATTAAGTGATTCATCGATAGTTAAAACAATATTGCTACATGTCAGAAAACTGTATGTATCGAAATGATCTCCATACCTCGTACACATACAACTTTCATCGTAGTAATGTCCATGTTTCAAAACATTGCTATTGGCTTTTCCTATTTCGCAATCTGGATTAATTAAAAAGTTGTTTACAGAGGAATCTTCATAATCTTCGGAATCATCTCCTATACCCAGCCAATCTGCATTTACTGAAGTCAATAGAAGAAAACTAAGAATTATCACCGGGTTCTGTTAAACCAAAGAAAAAAATTAATCTTATTGTTGGGTACTTTAATAGCAATAGATGTCTTAAGTTCTATGCATCATACGTTTGTTAAACACTTAGAAATAAAATTTAATTTAGAATTGCCTATTATTAGTTAGTCTCAAACTGAATGGGTAAAGTTATTAAGCCTTAACTGTGCTGGAAAAAATAAAATTACTCATACATGTTGGTAGTGTCCACCATATACTAAACAAATACTTAAAATAAGTTTTGATTATTTATAATGCATTAACTAGACAGTTTTTTACTTATAAAAGCATATTTAATAACAAAAAGCAACTCTAAACAAGTATTATCTGAAAATGTAGAATTCTACAAATTAGAATAATTTTTGTCGAGGTTGTCGGTCATTTTAGCCATCTGTGAAATACCGACCCTCTTTTAAGGGGGCATAACTGACCGTCGGCCTGGGTTGCCCTGTACCTGTGCCTGTAAGGGAACCAAGAAAAACAAAAAAGAAGACACACACTCGAATATGTGCAAAGCAAGCGTGCACATCTATGCATAATTATAAATCAGTTAGAATGTATTAGCACATCGATACATAATATATTAAATAAGTTAAAATACGTTATCACAAAATACATAAATAAGTTAAAATATGTTACGTTAATTAAATATTTGTAATTCAAGAAATATACTAAGTGAAAATCGAGCATTTGTGGTATTATAATAATTACTGCAGAATAAGAAGGCTTACCATAGCCGACAGAAACGAGGGAGCAGTGTGCTCCACAAAATCAAAATCAAAAAACCCAACAATCTTTTTTTCTTAATTTTTTAGGAAATACCATTAAAACCTGTAAGAACATTACGTACGTGAAAGTTTAGAAGCAAGAACAAATGATAACTTTCAGTATCATTCTATTATGACATTTTTTGATACTCTACGATATTTCTATTTTTGAGGTCTAGAAGCTCGGGTTGGGCTATCTTACACACAGAACAGTTTTCGCGGTAATTATTACTGTAAAAAACGATATCCACTGGACTATAACAACACTACAACTTAATAAACAAACTAAATTTTTTAAATCTAGTATTCTCAATTCTTTACATTACATGGTGAAAAGAATAATTTAATGATTTGGCAGCTTCAGAGGTACGCAAGCTTAATCTTACACTAGACTGCTGTTTTAAAATTAGACCCAAATAAATATTACAGGAAGGAAGAACCTACTGAAAACGTAGAGTTATTTAAGAAAACAGTTTGAGAAATATAAAATTTACTCATTTTGAGAAAAGATATTTTATGTCATTTTATGGTACTCCGCTCTGACAAGAATTAAAAAAGCTGCTATTTTATTCTTTCACATTTTAAAAAACAAAAACTATTTTTCTTGGAATGATTAAAAAGAAAGAAGCAGTTAGGAAAATCATCCTCAGCTTAGCAGTTTAAAAAATCGATTTTCTTTCAAATGCAGGACCAAAGAGCGAGCATTAACATATTTTTCATAATGCAAATGAAAGGTATTCTAACAATAGAAATTGTACCAAAAACTAATGGAGTAAATTTCTGGAGATTAGCTAAGAATATTTTATCAAGGGGAACCTCTAGTTGATTTGTTTTAGTCACCAAAGTTATCCGTCTTTAAAGTTACGTGTGGACACATCTATTTTGGGCTTCTTATTGAGAAAAGTTTTAAAGAATTGCTTTCTGCCCGTTTAAAATTACTTCTCATTATACAGGGTGTTCTATATAGTCGAGAAACGTCGAATTGAAAGTTTTTCTCTCTCTTCCACTGTTTCGCATTTCATTATAAAATACATCTTGTATAACTGGAAGTAAGTTCAAAACGGCGGGGAAGCATTTACCTAAAATTCTTAATAAATTTAATAAGAATATTTCAACAAATAACGACGGTGCAGCCGAAAGTTAACTGTACGCAACTTTGAAGACCAATAATTCCGCAACGAAAACGAAACGGCCACAGAACCAACCGTTTTTCGGTATCATTTATTAATAACCTTATAATCAACTATGCAAAAATCCGTAGTAATTTTATAGCGCAATCAGACGAATAAATCTTGCAGAAAACATAATTCAGAACCAATAAACAATAACATAGTCAATTAGAGATTACAAAAATATAAATCAATTCAATAAAGATTTTTAAAAATTTTATTAATTAGGTAGATAATATTGAAGGTACAAAATGTCAAACAAATAAATAATAATTTATTTTATTTACTTGTAAAAAGCTAATCTTGAGTTTACCTTTCTATTTAACATTTAACTATTCTTTTGTTTCAATTTTGCTTAGAACTTTGAAACCAAGAAATCTCCCACTTTTATTGAATAATAATTAAGAAACAAAAAATACTTACCATTGTTAGGACTTGCACAGATGATAAATTAATGATTATTAATTACTAAATCTACCAGTTTTGTAACATTAAAAAGAGGAAGTATAGAGTTGATTGAGCGCACTTTGATAAAAGTGTGCAAGTTATTATTTGAGATAATGTTAATTTGTTGAACTTGGGAAATAATACAGTACAAACATTATCGAAAAAAAAAACAAAGAAACACAAGTATAAATGCAAAACTGCATTCACAAAAGTGTAGGCATTCTCACATTACACGGTGTATTGTGGGTGTACCAACTTTTCTCTAGATTGGGTTACTGGGTAATTCCCCAAACACGTTTAGGGAATTCCCCGAAATGCATGTAGTATTAAATCAGTGTGCCTTCCTAATTACTGTAAATACGTGAACATGGCTAGAAAAGGAAAAGAAACTACAATAGAAGAAAGAAAAATTATAGACCATCAAAATAAATCGTCTGCAGTGCAGACATTATCAATGTAAGAATAGTTAATAGAAGTAGATTTATGGTTCAAAACGCCTGAAAAAAATTCCATATTCTGAGAAAGGGTTTTCAAATCAAATCTCGAAAATCTACAATATTCCCAACAATTCTGTCACATCCTCCTCATATATTCAAAGAAAAAGTCTGAGAAAATTTTATTTCGTCATCAATGTGCATGACTTTTAACTAACGCAGTGCTGCTTTCTCTTTTTATTTGCAGCCTTATCATTCATTTTTATTTGTCTAATGATTTCAAGTATTTTACTATGCTGTATAAATTTTTTAATGCTTAGTGTTACTTTCAATTTAGTTAGTTTTAGATTAAAATTAGGTTACTGTAATGCTAAGGATGATTTTCTGCATCATACTTTGCCATAGTGGAGGGGCAGTGAAAAAATAAGCGCAGTTTAGCTGCAATTTTGCCCCTTTTCTTACAATCAAGTTTCTAATTTTGTTTTTTCTTTTAAGTTATAGGGATAAAATATTATTATTATTATTATTTATAAATAAAGAAAATATTGAAACTGAACATAAAAGTGGTCGACCTAAAAAGCTCACGGACAGAATAGATCGAACAATTGTAAGAAAGACATGGCATTTTCTGGAGCTGGGGAATTGGTGTTTATAGATTAAACCATGGATAAAGATCTTTATTTGGATATTGTGAAAAATAATTTACAAAAAAGTGCTGAGAAACTAAGTTTAGGTAACAACTGGTATTTTCAATAGGATCGTGATCCAAAGCATACGGTCTACACTGTGTGACAACAGATTTTATATAACACATGGGCTGAAAAGTCCCAAGCCTAACAAATAGATGGCGCTAGTTCTATTGCATTCACCGCTTTTTCAGTTAGTACTAACCTTCAAAAGACAGCTGTTAAAATTTTATGATATTCTATTCATTATTTTGTGAGTTATTGTGCTAAGAGTGACGCTACTTTTGTTATTTTCAAAACAATGGATCAAAAACAATTTCGTGTTTTAATTTTACACTGCTTCTTGACGGGAAAAAATACCGTTCAAGCGAAGCAATGGCTTGAAAAGTGTTATGGGGACTCCGCTCCATCAGAAACAACAATAAAACGTTGGTTTGCTGACTTCAAACGTGGTCGTAGAGACACCGATGATGCAGAACGCAGTGGACGTCCAAATGAGGCGGTAACACCAGAAAACATCAAACAAATCCACAAAATCGTTTTGAATGATCGAAAAGTGAAGTTGCGTGAGTTAGCTGACATTGTAAAGATATCAAAAGAACGTGTTGGCTTTACATTGCATGAGCATTTGACTATGAGAAAGCTCTGCTCAAAGTGGGTGCCGCGTTTGCTCACTGTTCACCAAAAACAAGAACGTGTTGATGTTTCTGAGCAGTGTTTGGCCATGTTTAAACGTAACAAACCGGAATTTTTGCGTCGATATGTGACAATGGATGAAACATGGATCCATCACTTCACTCCGGAATCAAAACGATCGTCATCTGAGTGGACAGCAACTGGTGAACCTCGTCCAAAGCGACCGAAAGCACAACAATCGGCTGGAAAGGTTATGGCCTCGGTATTTTGGGATGTGCGTGGTGTAATATTCATCGACTATCTTGAGAAGGGAAATACCATCAACAGTGAATATTATATAGCGTTATTGGAGCGCTTGAAGGCCGAAATTGCAAAGAAACGACCGCATATGGCAAAGAAAAAATCTTTGTTAGAGCGGCGCTGGAATGATTGCGTTGTTCTTGATGGAAATTACGTTGATGAATAAAGCTAATTTTGAACAAAAAAAACCGTGTTTTCTTTGTTAGGCCTGGGACTTTTCAGCCCATGTGTTAGCACATGATATACTTTGTCAATTTTACCCTAACCTCCAGATTGCAACCCCATTGAACATTTATGTAATGAATTAGAGAGAAGAATACGAAATTACCATATCTCTAGTAAAATAGAGTTGAAGAGAATTCTTTAAGAGGAATGCATCGAAATTGACTCAGATACGATCAGAAAATTAGTGCATTCAATGTACAATAAACTGGGAGAAGTGATTAGAAAGAAAAGTGGATACACTGATTTTTAATACTGAGTCGTGTGTTATGTAAGTATGCTTATAATTTTGTGTATGCTACTTTCTACAGAATTTCTGTTTAATCCACATAGTTATACGAGGTGGAAAAAGTAAAAGCCATATTAAAAGAATATCTTTATTGGGCAAGAAACAATATAGGTAATAACTAATAAGTTTGTAGTAGCGGAACATCTGTATGTTAAGTTCAGGACATAGCATGGGTAATGCAAAGCTTTTAGAAGAAGTCCATCAGGGTAAATACTAAAACATAAAAGAAGATATACATACGTACAAAAATAAAGGAAAATTAATTAATAATAATTTAAGTTCTTTGCAAAATAAATTACTAACTTTGCTCCTCAACTCTAGAATATAATTTTAAAATGTTTGTATCTGTAGATATTTGTTAAAAGGTTCTAGTTTAAAACTGCCACTGATAAAGCTCACCTGGTGAGCGAAATATGTACGAGGTATGTGAGAAAAGTAATGAGACTGATTTCATACTAACCAAAGTTTTTATTTTTTTTCAAACAACAATGTTATCCCCTTCAAAGTAGTTCCCTTGGGCAGCTATACACCGGCGGAGTCGTTGTTCCCACTCTTGGTAGCAGCGCTGGAAGTCTTCAACTGGTATGGCTTTTAACTGGTCGGTCACAGTCTTCTGAATGTTCTCCAGAGTTCCAAAATGACGTCCTTTTAGGACATGTTTCAATTTCGGAAAGAGGAAAAAGTCACAAGGACTCAAATCAGGTGAATAGGGGGAATGAGGAACAACAGTAATGCGTTTTGAGGTCAAAAATTCACTGATGGAAATTGCTGTGTGACACGGAGCATTGTCATGATGTCTGTCAAAATTTGATGCACGGTGAAAGTGTTTAAATTTAACTGTTCATTCATCATCCTTATTGTTAAACGACGGTCTGATCTCACAAGAGCCCTCACACGTTCAACGTTTTCGTCAGTTTTTAAAGTTGAAGGTCTCCCTGAGCGAGGTTCATCTTCAACGTGTTCTCGGCCGTCCAAAAATGATTTGTGCCAGCGGAAAACTTGTGCTCTTGATAAGCACTGTTCCCCATAGACCTGTTTCAACTTTTCAAAAGTCACACTCGCGGATTCACCAAGTTTAACACAAAACTTTATTGCACAACGTTGCTCTAAATTCCGATGCTCCATTTCTGTAACACACAACAAAAACACAACTTCACTGATGGCGCTGTCAAAAATAATGTGTTAGCTGTACGGAGTTGTAACTCGGACTGAGGAAGTGGAAGCGATAAACAAACCGGTTTAGCACAGGCCGGTAGACACAACGTTGCCAGATCTCCCCCAGTGTTGCCAGTCTCATTACTTTTCTCACACACCTCGTATATGACAAAATAAATAATTGTATAGAAAAGTGTTAATTTGTTTTTATTCCCTATTTTAATAAAAATTTTTGCAGTGCTTTCATTCAGCAAGTTCATATTACGGGCGTTTCAGACGTCGCGAAACCAAGCACGGCAATGAATTACTTAACATATTACAATCATTCTTTTATGTGATAATTGCTATCATCCTCAAGAATTCATCAGGGTTGTTAACACTTTTTAATTTTAAAATTCTCTGACTTTTTCACGTGACGTTCTTTTAAGCATCACAAATTATTATCAACGTAGTTTTGATTTTGTGGTTGCTAGATTGAAGGTATAGCAGGTGAGTTTGAAAAAAAGAAATAAAGAAAAAAAACAAAATCTTTCCCAAAAAAATTTAAAATTAAAATTTCAATTCCACCACTAATGTGGATTTTATGGAAATAGATAAAGTTATTGAAATTTCTATATTTATATAACGTCATTTTGTTCTTAGATGGTAAAAGTCTGATTGTCATTGCAGATAACATATTTTGCTATGGCCAAAATTGGTTTCTGGTGGGTTGTTTCTTCAAGTACTGAAACTTTGTCATGTTTTAGGCTTTCTTCCTTTTTTTTTATTAACCTGAAGTAATTCTCGGTATTTTATAATAAACTACTATAATTTTTTATGAAATGGTATGGAGGTTTGTCTAATGTAAGAGCAGGGTGGTCTTCATACCCATTTGAAGGGTTGGTGATCAAACTACTGCATGAATTACTGTAAATCAAAGATTCTAGAAAATACTATAACATTAAAATTTTCTTGGTATTATTAAGTTTTTGTTTATGAAATTAAATTTATAATATCTTAGAAAGCTAAATTGTCAAATTGTTACTAAAACGATGTTTTAACTTAACATTTAGAAATTACGCTATAGAAGAATCTATTGAAAGCTTCATTATCTTTCATGAAAAAAGGGAGTATCTTGACAAAAATATAAATAGTAAATGTGATTAGAAGCTAACATTAAAGTAGTTTCAAACAAAAACAAAAGAAATTCTAAGTACTTAACTAATACGTATTTCGATAAGTGCGATTCAATTGATTCTAAAATTTACAAAATAAAACTGTAACTGTCACCCTGAAATTGTAAAATTAATTTAAGTTTCAATTCAAGTAATTAATGTTGACAACTGATTCATGAATGTAGAAATCTGCTGCTAATTCAATTTTTTTCTTTGTCTTATATTTTTAATATTCTGGTCCCACCTGAGTATAACTTGAACAGAAGCAAAACAAATTACTTTTGCTGTTGCACCCTGATTTAACAATTTTTAAGTTTACTCGGCCACGGATGGAATTGGTAGCGCTTCGGTCTAGTTAACCAAAGGTCGCAGGTTCGAATTCCACCCGTGGTCGAGAATTTTCCATATGTATTTAAAATTAAAAATGAATAGTCAACCTAATAATAATACAAGGCCATGTGTAAAAATTATATCTCGTAAGTACATTAGTACTAGAATGAAGAGAAACGTTCTGATAGTAGGAAACGTAACAAACTGAAATGTTCCTGAAAGCTTAACATAAGTGATTGTATCATGATTAGAAAACAAGGTATCTACAGTCAATTCAAAATGCAATTGAAATGAATGAGTTTTGAAGAGTAAGCTAGATTGTGAGGAAACTCAAACTTTTCAGTAATAACCCAGTAGAGCCTCATTCAGCAAGAATAGTGTAGTTACGTACCTGACAGAATAATACAAAAAGAAATTGTAGTAAGAGCATTACGCTATCATTCCAAGTTGTAGATACCAAAGCCAAGTTTTCTGTTTGGTAACTTTTTATTTGAGCAATCAGACAAAACCTGTTAGATAATTCACGTGTCCTAAGTTTTTTGTTACAATTATGTATTTCATGCAGATTATTCAGCTTTAAGCTCCTTTCACTTTATACGATTTGGTTATATGCGTTATTCTCAATCTCCTTTAGATGGAATAACAAAACTAATATTTTGTTCGATATTTTTTATTGCCTCAATGTTTTGGACAATTCTTAGATTTTCCTACAAGCTGTAACTGGTCGATGGCAAGACGTCTTTACAACTTAGCTAATTGGTTATTCTGCATGTAGTTTTAGAAATAAGTCATTAGTTGCTTTGTCAAACCAATAGATTTCCTACTACAGCATATTTGTTGCTGGTTGTTAAGTGTACCTACTTGGATATCACCTCGACAGTTACTCTAAGAATAATAATCTTATAATGTTGGAGCATGTACAAACAGATAGAAAAATCCTTTATTACCTACCTAACACATGTCTTTTAATAGTCGATGCAATCTTGTTTTCAAACTTTGTAAAAAGTAGAGTGTACTTTTCCTTTGAGGCTTACCTAATATTTATTTGCATTTGGAAGTCTTCGACCGTATCTGAAATATTAGAATTTTAAATGATTAATTAAACTGTGTCTCGTTGATTATTATCTGTCCATTCTTTAAAACCAAGGTAACTCTAAAGATTTGTAGTTTATCTACTTTTTCTGACATCTCATCAAGGTCAGCACGCAAAATGGGTAACTTTAGATAGATTACCTAACCCAACCGGGTAGGCTTTTTGTTTTTGGTTTTTGACAAAAAATATCTCTTGAAGTTTTGTAATTTCTGAAATTTCGTTTTTATTTAAGTTATAAACCTACATTGCTGATACAAAATAAGTGACTAACATAACCTATTTCATTTATTAACGATTAATTTGTTTATTATAATTATAAAATAAAAATAGTTATAAAATTCTACTAAACCATTTCTAATTCCGCAGATGATTCATTCTTACCACTGACATTTTTCTCGGTGTCGTTCTTAATCCTACGAATAAAAATATTGGGAACTTTCCTTACAGCAGTCAACATCAACTTGCATATCAAGATTATTATTATTATAATCAATAGTGTTGTAATTCCACTTTGTAATTCCGAAATTCTATCTATAGTCTTGTCTTTTGAATATGAATTATCAATGAATTTAGCAAATTCTAAATCCGTAGTTTGTTTTGAAATCTGATAGTTTGAATAATTATCTAACATCTTCTCCAATAACTGATAGAAGGTGGCATTTTTAATATCGTTATCAAAAAATCTATGCAGCAACTCAATATTATTTAATGTTTTTACAAAACTTGAATTTTCATTATAATATTTAAAAAAACTGGAATTAAAAAAATCCTTTTCGAAATGTTCATAAAAGCTAGTTTTTTTAAAATCTTTTTCGAAAAAATCTGTTAAATTACGTTCCAATTTATTAAGAACTGAGAGTTTATACAAGCAAGAATGCAAAATAGTATCCAAATTTAATATCTCTTTAGAAAAATCTAAAATTGATTTATTGACTGAAGTAAAGAAAGTTTTATTTATAAAGTCTTGTTGGAAATATTTATAAAACAGAGAATTTCTAAAATCGTCTCGAAAATACTGGGAAACATCGTTAGTATAATTTATTTTTGAATACTTATTAGATAGAAACTCAATATGCTCATCTGTAACAGCTTTATTTATCAGTTTTAATTCTTTTAAAATTTTCATAAAAATTTCAATGTAATCATCACTTTTGTTGTTTTTATTAAACTGGGAAAATAACTCACTGACGTTTCCGCTTACTTTCTCTTGATCTAAACAGGCAATTCCATTAATATTCTTAGGCTTTTTAACAGAACCTTGCAAAACCAGAACGTCCTTTGTTTCGAAATCATTGATTATTCTTTGCAAAGAGTCACAGTTCCATAAATTGTTATCAAGACATACAACTTGTAAAGTTTTCGTATATTTCAATAATTCCAATGAGTCAAGCGTTTTAAAAAAATTATTGCAAATATATAAATTTTGTAAATTCGGAAGAGAATGAAATAGATTTTCTAGAAGATTGGATAATCTGTTGTTGGAAATATCTAACGTTATTAAACTGTGTAAACCCAGAAATGTGCCATAATGAAATTCTTCTATTTCATTACTCGATAAATTTAAAATACTTAACATGTGAAGAACTCTAAAACAACCAATAGGTATTTTAGTTACATGGTTATGTTGTAAAAACAAGCTAGTAAGATACAGGAGATTGGTAAATACGTCTCTGTCTAAATCCTTCAAGAAATTATTACTCAAATCTAACATTTGTAAATTGTAACTCTTATTGAAGACAGACTCGTTTAAACAATAGATTTTATTACCACTTAAGTTCAAATATTTCAAATTATTATTAATAAGACTTAAATTAGCTACCTGATTGTTACTTAAATCTAAAAGTCTTATATTTGGAAAGTTAGTAAGGTTTTTTACATCAATGATGAGGTTGTTAGCTAAATTTAAATAACTTATAAAATTTGGAAAATATGAAAAGTCAATGATATATAAATAATTATCAGAGATATCTAATCGAAGGTCATTCGAAGGTTCAGTAATATCTGCAAATAAACTGAAAGATATTTCAAAGAGATGATTATAAGATAAATCTATAAAACTGATTTTAGCTAAACCCCTAAAAACCGAGGATGCAAGTATCATCAATTTATTATTTCTTAAATCCAAGCTTTGCAAATAAGATAAACCTAAAAATGCGTTTCCTTCAATATTGGTAACCTTATTGTTTGAAATATTCAGTAGTTTTAAATTTGTTAACGAGTTAAAAATTCCTTTTGTGATGTTTGTAATGGTATTATTTTCTAGGTGAAGTTCCTCCAGCATGATGAGTCCAGTGAATGCTCCAGGATGTATGGTGTTTATACCAGTACTATTAAGAAAAAGTTGGGTTAGATTCGAAAATGTAGTGAAAACATTAACTGGTACTATCGATATGTTGGAATCGTTAAATACGATGTATTTGAGGTCTCTTATTTTATTATTTGATATTTTTAAAGTTTGGTCTCCATTAATAAATGTGATATAAGGACATTCGGCATGACTGTAAAGTACTGGATGTACAGGTACCCAGCCGTCACTGCTTAAAACGTCATATGTTTTGTGACCATTAGGAATATCGGATTTCACGTTAAATGTTGTACAGGTAGGACCATACCATTGCGTCACAACCATCTGAAGTTTTATAGAAATTACTGCACATGCTAGTACCTTGTTAACCTGAAATTAAAAAATTAAGAACTTTCAGTTAATAAGTTGATAGCTGCTACTGCTTATACTTTTGATCTTTGGTTTTTTGAAATTGACAGACTAATAATATAACCCTAATTAGGAAAACATGAAAAAAATGGAGCAAGTTTTGTTGTTTGTGATACGTTAGTAAGTCTCAGTTATTCTGCTTTCTGAGTTATTTAGATTTTGCTAATTGGTTAATAATAATAACATTTTGTTTTTTAAAACTCTTCAAAAAGAAAAATCTAAAATTGATAATTGTTATCTGTTTGAACTGTCACTGCACACACTCACGCTTTACAAAATTTCATTCCAACATTGCGTGTTCCTAGAATATTGAATAAAGTTTTCAAATTAAATATTTGATTATTCTATAATTTGATGGTAGAAAACACTTTGTATAATAAAACAAAAACTAATTATACGATAATACTGCTCCGATTATATCGTACATTATTTTCAAAGTAATGAATAATTTCCAAATTAATACAGTGGACACAATAAAAAAGCTCATGTATTTTTAAAAATAAGGGTACTTTACTCTTGAGCCATTTCCTTTTTGAGTTCGAAAAGAAGCAAGAACGTTTATCAAAAATAGAATTTTCTAAAAAGTTCTAATAAAAAGGTTTTTCATTTATGTCCAAATCTTTGCCGGTTGCTATATACCCGACTATTCTGCAACTCGTCAGGTAAAGAACACCCTGTATATTTAAAAAAACCTAACTCTAAGAAAATATTCTCTTAACTTCAATGTTAGACTTATTCCCCAAAATAGTGTAAAAATCTCCAAATTAAATATTGAACTATTCTACAATATTAAGAGACATTCGCTTGCGTTATTCTAGATTTACTGTATGTAATCCTGTCTCTAATTAGCCATAGTTTCTTGCATAACGTTATGTCTTAAATTGTTCTAGAAATCAGATTCATTCAGATTTTTTATTTTAACGATATCTCAAAAATACTACATAATTATGTAATATTGAAATGAAATTTTCGGCATGATTGTTATTGTAACGCGCCATCTTTTTCAAGGTGGGCCAAATATACCCGTTGGAAAAAAACTTGCTAGGTCACTCTCATATTTAACAGAGAATGCCTTTCTTGCATTTTTAAGACTTCTTTATTCTTATTTATTTATTTTACATAAAACCGGAAGCCATGGAAAAATGAATGCATATCAGATAATGACATTTGATGACTGGTTTATACCTGACAAGTTACATATTTGTATTTCTATTTTAACAAATAGTACTTAGTTGCCCCTAGTTTTAGCAGAATCGGAAACCTTGTAACATAATACTAGACTTGTGTTAGACAACATAAAGCTTCATTGCGTTGCATATAAACTAAAATTAAATATTTTATGATTATGAAACTAAATCAGTTTCTTGACTTTTCTTAACTATGAAAGTTTACTATTGCTGCACCTTTCCGCTTACAAGTATCAGACGTGCACTTTATTAAACGGGAATATTGTTGGAACGCTAAAATAAAAAATTTTCTTTATGAAGTCACGTTTCACATAGGTCAGGTTGCCAGCTTTTAGATTACCTACTGTTGCTGAAATTTATGATTCCTACTAGATCCCAGGAGCTCTGCCATATTCCAGAGACGAACGTAATGCTCTACCACATCCCCCGAGGTCAACAGACGGGGCTTAATGGGGAGACTGTTAGTGGGGGACTTCCTAATAATTCTTTTGAACAGTACTTCCCAATATTGAAATACCTTAATTTTATTGTTGTAAAAATGATTATGATTTGTTTATATGCGTCTGTTTCTCGCCAATTGGTAAAATCTCACGTGGTTTAATTCCTATTACAATATGAAAGCAGTTTTTCTAAGAAACAAAAGACAATACAGTATGAAATTCTAGAATAAGACCAGCCTGTTGTTTAATAATATTTAGTTGTAATTTATACTATTATTGTTTTAGTTTTTATTAAATTTTACTGAAAAGATGTTGTGATTTATTTTTATTTTATTAAATCCAAGTAGGTCAAATTAGCTTTTCTTTCTGTTATGCTCGGGATTTTAATAGTTGCTGGGTAGCACGTACTTACCAACATCTTTGTGAGAGAATCTTCCTCTTATGTACTATTTGTAGGCTAACTCACAATCCGAACAATATTATTTATCTTTTTTTTACTTTATTTAACACTGTATTCCAACATTTTTCTAATGAAGGAAGGAAATACACTATTATTACTAGTACTATTAGAAATCGTTTCGCTTAAATGAGTTTCAATAACATAAACAAGTTTTGAATAGCAAACGCTTTATTTATTTTAAATTGTGTTTTGAAATAATACATGGTTCAGCAAATTTCTTTGATATAAAACAAAATGAAACAAAGAATGCTGACAGTAATATACAATAAATATAACTGTTAACGTACAATTTTAATAGCAGAAGTAGGCTTTAACATCCTAATTATTACAGCTTTTTGCTTTCTGATTGCCTTACTCTTCTGTTTCTTAACTAAACGTAGTACATAATAATAGCGTCTAACCATTAATATTACAAGGCTTGTCATGATCATCAGTAGTAAAAGTATGCTAACTTTTAAGAATAACAAGTGCAAGCGTACGTTGTACACGCAGTCTGAAAAATATTCGGGGCAAGCATTACTGAGGATATAAGATTCTTCAGCTCGTTTCTCAGCGATTGCTATAGAACTATTGCGGAAAATCTCCACTGCTTCAAATATCTGTTTGCAGTTCCATCTGTTATTCTTCAAAGTAATCATTTTTAAGTTAGGTAACCCTTTGACAAACCTTTCTGCGTCTATAGCATTGTACAAATTGCTATCGATGTATAAATAACGTAAGTTTCTCAAACTGGAAAATAAAAATTGTTCCGATTCCGGTTGTTTATACAAATTGTTATGATTCAGATTAAGAGTTATCAATTTTTCTAAACCAGTAAAGTAGTCAAACTCTAAATATTCTAATTCATTGAAGGAGAGTGAAAGGAAAGTCATATTCTTAAGATTCGCAAAGCAACCGGGGACTAACTCTTTAATAAAATTGTTATTTAAATGTAATCTCTGGAGATGTGTTAAATTCTGAAAAACGTGTTTGTCAATTCTCCTAAGTAGATTGTAACTTAGATCAAATTCTTCCAAGCACAAATCTTCTATTGTTGTTATTCCAAGAGTACATATTGTAGCAATTTTATTGTGACTGACATTAGCAAACTTTAAATGGTAAAACTGATGCAAATTAATTTGCGTCCATCGATTATTTGAAACATCCATGAAAGTTAATTGGGTTTTGCCAGCAATCGGAAATTTGAAAAACAGATTACCACTAGCCAAAACACGTGTTAGATTTCGAGAGTGAATATGAAATACGGTATGGAACGGATCAAGAAGAATTTTATTGTTAGTAATGTCTAATACCTCCAATGATTTTAAAGTAAGGAAACAATTGCGTTCTAAAAAATACAAACTGTTTCCTTCTAGTTTTAAAACTTTCAAATTGGTTAAATTTGAAAGCAGTTCTCGTTGCAGTATCTGCAACACGTTATTAGACAGATCCAATACTTTTAAATTTGTTAAAAAGTCAAATGCGTCCTTTGGAAATTCCTGAATCTTGTTGTCTTGAAGATATAGATTTTCAAGTTGCGTCATGCCATGAAATGCCTGAGAACTAACAGTACTAATCTTTGATTTTTTGAGGTTTAGTACAGACAAGTTAGAAAACTTTGAAAACATCATGTTGGTTATCGTTGGTAATGAAGAATTTTCGAATGCAATGTACTGAATATCATTTGGTGGTATATCTACCAGGATTGAATGTTTTGCAGGCTGAATGTTCATATTCTTGCAAATTAGATATTTTAAAACGAGACGACCGGTTGCAGCATCGTTATAGTCGTAACTATTGCAGACTTCATCGTGACGATTTCCAGAGCCCAAAGATGGAAGATGAACAGCCAATGATGCTTGGTTCCATAGAAGACAGACAGCAAAAAGCAGCAACTTAAACAATGTACTCATTGTTAATAACTCTGTAACAGAAAAAAATGGTTAATTGTACATAAAAAATAAATTATGATGTGATTGTACAGTGTTGGGTACAAATAATTTAGAATTTATCTAGATATAGATAATAGATGATCGTTAAAAAAGATACCTAGATAAGATATTAAATAAATTAAGTGTTATTATCTAGATAATAAATAAATAAAAAGTCCATAGACAGTAATGGAAAAAATTAAAAATAGTCTTATTTCATGCCAAAACCTGAATTTTCCCTATATATATATAGTGAAAAAACAACTAAGCACAAACGGTATCTCCTTAACAAGGAAATTAGCCACAAAAAAATAAAAACTAAAATATTGCCAAATTTAAGGAAAAATTGAAAATTATAATTACAAAACTAAAAAGTTGAACAACCAATGTATCATCTAACGTGCGTTTTGTTTATCTAGATACCGATGAAAGATGATTTCAAACACATATCTAGATAAGATAATAAATAAATGTTTTTGATCTAGATGAATTATCTAGATAAAACAATATAGATAGTGTTCAACACTGTAAGTCACATAGCTTAAAACAATCATAGAAAGTGAAAGGTCAATGTGAAAATAGCCGAAAGTAGATGCGGTTATACTACTAGTACAATTTCTTTTTTGGTAATTACATTACAACTTAAGGCGTTACGATATATTGATATTATTTATAAGATAAGAATTTTATAAAAACAGTGTAGACTTATGTGTTTGCAAACAAGGTTGGAGTAGTTCAATTTAACCTGAGAGGCTGTAGATATCGGCTTCAGATATGTGATAATATAAAGCAACATTGAATTATTATTTGACTAGCAAAGATTTGAAACTCTGGATTTCGGCTGTACTTGACTCTTAGATTGTTTTGAGTCTCTATATTATTATGTACCACTCGATGGTATTAAGTGTATCAAAAGGGCTTCCTAACAGTAGCTCAAAACATAAATTGCATTGCAAAGGTACAAACTGAGATCAAATATAAATAACTACTAAAGCGATACGAAACAGCTCACGTCACGCTCTACAAGTTATCTTATACTTTAATAATCCTAATCTGAAATATTTAGTTTTAGTTTTAGTTGAACCGTTTTTGTATAGTGAGAGAGACCTGACGAAGAACAAATCAATATTGAGTACTTCAAGGAAGGAATTGCTTAACATACATAAGCGCTATCTTATTCTCCATTATTGATATTACGCTCAAAATTGTCTAAAAGAGTTAGAACTGCCCAAAAACCAGATTGGCCATGTTTGGATAAAGAACTGCTACTCATAGTAAAGCTTTTTCAATCAATAAATAGTCATTCCAATATTAGACGGTAGAAAATTTGGAAGGTCATCACTCATCTAATATTACAAAAAAGTTAGCTTGACTTGCTTGATTGAATATAAGGATTGAAACAAAAGAATCCTTAATGTCTTTGATAACAACCATTACTCTTGGTGTGATGTTCAAAAGCAACTGAGATTATTGCGAAAATATGTGACGTCTGATTTTGTCACTTGGGTGACTTTATTAAATTAAAAAAATGGTCTTGGCATCTTGACAAACAGAAAATAAGGAAATATATAGAATAAATTTTAATTCAATTGCATCTTTTTAAAAAAATTTCTTAAACCGAATGAACCTCTTAAAGAATTTACAAATAAACTGAAGGCAATGTTTTAGAAGACTAGTATATATTTAATGATACCTTACGCAACTTTTAATTTTTAAAAAAGACATAGACAAAATTAGAATACTGAAGTTTAGCGATTCTGAAGGTTATACTCTTAAAACACATCTAGTTTTTTAATACTGATTTTACCTTTTAAAAACATGTTGTAAGTATATGACAATCAAGTATACAGTGTGTCCAAGATAAGAATGCACAGCATGGGGATCTTAGAAACGGTAACAGATACAGGATCAATTAAATGGGATGAAAGTTGGCTATTTATAGGACCTTTCTGTTGGCGTTTGCAAAATTTAGCTATATTGGATAGTTCCAGAGATATTTAAAAAAA
>VTPC01090129.1:11032-25010 GCA_011009095.1 Ignelater luminosus
CTAGTTTCAACAGTATACACAGTGAAGTAAATTTTAAGGTGAAAATCATAGTTGCCTTTGTTAAAATTTTTGTGTAAATTTCTAAAAAATATCAGAAGTAATAAATTTGTTAATGAATTCAAAATCAACTGAACTTGTCCTGTTTGAATTCCTACCAATATCTTTCAATCACTACAGAAATGAACCAGGACAAAACCAAGAAGTACAAGGTGGTGCTAAGCATATACCATAGGTACATACAGTTTTGCAATCAGTTTCCAAATCTTGCCCAACAAATTAAAATTTCATAAAATGAAGCTATTTAGACCTAATATTAAGCATGTATTACTATTTAAATAATTGATACAAATATATCAAGCAACCCATTGGGTAGAGAACAATGGAAGCTTGGGGTTTACAAAATCTTCTTGTATTTCACTGGTATCTGTACTAAAAAATATTATAGTGACTAGCTTGACTGATTGTATTTTTCCCGTTTTGAGAACTTTCATAGCTTTGAACCAAGGTGAACTGTTCAATTTTCGACTTTCTTACAATTTCTTTACAGGTTACATTTCTGACCAAAAGGGTGTGATAGTTCTCTTCTTGGTTATAATCAGTCCAATCGATTTCTACTATGGTACAGCAGTGCTCGAAAACCAAAATAAAAGTTACCTAATTTTTCGATTGGGATGTGATTTTCTGGGCAGTCAGGATTTCCAGATAGAATTGTTTGAATTACTTCTGATTGTGGTCTATTAACTAACGTTTTTATTAAAAATCTTCTATTATAGTAACTAATAGTATCAAAATCTAAACTTTTGAGATTGGACTAGCTTTGGAAAGAACTAGATAAAACTAGGCAATTCATTCAGAAACAGATAAGCAGACAGGTAATTCGGTTCTTTAGAAAAAGATTGATACAATTTTCTTTAGTTGCTTCAACATGTCTTACTTCTATGCTTTGCTTTTCTGCTCTTCGTGCCACTAAACTTGCATTCCAAAACACTGATGAAGATTGTGAACCTTTTTCTTAGGTTTCTTCTTGGCAAAAAGTTAGCATCTCTCCTATAAATATAGGCATTATCTACTAAGCGAAGAACTCTGTAATAGTTTTACTTTAAGTCCAACTTAACCCTAAAAGCGGGGATATCAAAACTTGGACAGTTCACATGACTTAAACTTTGAACTATTGCGCGTTGAACGATGCACTGTATACTCTTGGGCTTATCCAAAAATAGTAGAATTGTTAACACAATAGGTCTGAATAGCAATTAGCAATTTGAAAAAGAGCTTTGTTACACTTTATTAAATCTTGGGAAGGTGTAAAGATCTTCATGCAAAAAATTACACTTGCTTGGTCTTGCCTTGTTTTCTGGAAAAAAGTCTGAAAGAAGAAAAATGAGTAACTATACTCTAATAAGCAAAGACTTTTATTGAGATGAGACTTAAAATTTCAATATCTTTTCTTCTTCATATAATATTAAACGTTGATACGTTTAGCTTGCTCACAAAATTTGTGCCAGGAGCCGAAAAGTGCCCGCGGACACCCATTTCCTTCAGGAAACTAACACAATTCACGAGATCTTCTCTCTATTGACGCTGGCGTGGCGAAGAGCCCTTTAATATTAAAATTATTACGGCAGAAATTGCTTCGGAACGACGCACCATATAACATAAGAGGAAAGTTTTTTTAGCGAAGGCAATTTTTAGAAAATGTTTTCCAACTGGAAGCTTCCTGGCAATAGACTTCTTTCTTTTTTTCCAAGAGATATTATGGTCGTATTGAGTTTGGACTTTTTTTGTTCTGTAGTCCAACTATCCAGACAAGATAATCAATTGTCTTTTGGTTTTTTGACGAATATTCCAAATATCAGAAATGGCTAGTCCTGGATTATTAGGAGTGTGGAGGAATGATCTTCAAACGATTCTGACATCACAAATCGTCCGGTTTTTTTGGTAGACTTTCCATATCTCAATAACGGTAGGTTCTACTGAGTTAAGGCTTAGATCGTTAGAAGTGGTAGCAAAATGGTTTTCAAACTATCCGGACATCACCGAGGGTCCTTTGTTTTTTTTAGAAATTTTTCATATCTCAGAAACGGTTGTTCCTTTGAACTTTGAAAATAGTGAAGAAATGGATTTCAGACGATTCGGGCGCCACAGATTGTCTTTAGTATTTCTGACAATTTCTGATTGATAAAATTGGGATTTGGATTGCCAGGAGTGGTGGAAAAGTGGTTTACAGACTATCCAGGCACTAGTGATCGTCTTTTGCTGTTTAAACAGCTTTTTCATATTTCAAAAACGGCTAGACTTATCGAATTGGAACTTGGATTGTTAGGAATGGAGGAGGAACTGCTTTGAGATTATTCGGATACCAACTATCGTTTTTCATTTTTTCGGCAGATTTTCCATATCTCAAAAATGACTGGTCCTATTGAGTTGAAACTTGAATTGTTAGGCGTGGTGAAGGAATCCTTTTCAGTCAATCCAGACACCACGAATCGTCGTTTGTATTTTTGACAATTTTCCATATGTCAGGAACGGTTGTTTTTATTTATAGAGCTGAGAATTGGATTGTGAGGGGTGATGGGGGAATGGTTTACAGGCTAACCTAGCACGTTTTTTGTTTTTTAGCAGGTCTTCTACGTATGTCTCAGGAATGGCTGGTCCTATTGAGTTAGGTGTGATGGAGGAACTGATTTAAGACTATTTGGACACCAACTACCGCTTTTCTTTTTTCTAGCAGATCTTCCATATCTCAGGAATAACTGGTCCTATCGAATTGAAGCTTGGATTGTTAGAAGTGGTTTTTTATTTGTTTGAAAATTTTTCATGTTCAGGAACACCTGGTCTTATAGAATCGAAATTTGGATTATTAGGAGTAGTGAGAGAATGACCTTTAAACGATTCTGACACTATTAATAGTCCTGTTTTTGGCAATTTTCTTTAATATCTCAATAACGGTTAATCCTATTGAGTTAGGGTTTTTATTCTTTTAACAAATTTTCTATATCTCAGAAATGGTTGGTCCTTGGAACTTGAGTTGTGGTGGAGGAATAGTTTTCAGACGATCCGGACATTACGAATCGTGGTGAGGTAATGACTTCCAAAGAAGCCGAGCACCGCTTATCGTTTTATTTTCTAACGGATTTTGCATCTCAGGAACGGCTGATTCTATCCAGTTGATACGTGAATTGTTACGAGTGGTGGGAGAATGGCTTTCAGATGGGAACCGCCGATCGTCTCTTGTGTTTTTGGCAGATCTTCTGTATCTCAGGAACGGTTGATTCCATTGAGGTGGGACTTGGATTGCTAGGAGTTGTACCATAATTACTTTCAGATGGGCACTACCTACATCTTCTATATCTCAGAAACTTAGTTTAATATGAGTAAAGGGGAAATGTCATTTAGACTTTTAAAGAAAGCTAATAGAGAGCGTATCCCGAAGCTGGTTTGTTCTCAGCTCTCCTAAGAAGATTAATAGAGGACGGAGTCCGAATTTGGGCCTGTTGGAATAATCGTTAAAAGTTAAATTCCAAGAACTAACAAAGACTTACTTGACCTAATTGTTGGATACTTGCACATAGACCGGTAGGAACTATGAAATTTCTCTTTTTCTGCATTAAGACTTTTGGGTATCTAGATTATAATGCACTTGGGGCATCTGAAAGAAATTTGTGACATTTAGTCCTGTACCAGATGCTTTACTTATTTCTCTAGGTGCTATATGTCTGTATAATATCACAGGTGGATGACTCGAAATCAATTTTTTGCATAGTAGGAGTTCAGAACATCTCATTACTGATACATTTCTGAATTTTAAAATTCAAGTAGTACTACGTTAATATTACACTATTTTATCGAATATTATCAAATTTGTAAATGTAATGTAGTTGCTACAAAAAACAAAATATTTTATAGAATAATGTAACAAAGTTACAAAATCTTGGTTTGTGATTCTGACTGTGATAAGACTGCTATCATCTGATCGCATCTCACCTTTTAAAATGAAGCATTCGATTTTAAATCCTGATATGTAATTTGAAAGCAAGCTGTTGAAAGTTGTATTGTAATCTGAATTAATTTTATTTACAATGATTTGTTATAATTCGACATATTTATTATAAACGGGTTTTTAATATTTATACTTTTCATATTTTATAAAAATTTCTATGATTTTTTTGTTTATGAGAATTGGAAAAAAAGCTGAAGCATCACATGATAACCTCTTAATTAATAATAATAAATGAACAATCGCTATAAAGTATAAATAAACTAACAGACTGATCTGATATCTTTGACTGTACATCTACATGATGCTTTGTAAATTTGTAATTGACAAGGCGATTATCTCATTTTTTAAACATAATAATGCGTCATTGAGAAGTTACATGTTTAAAAACAACTTGATAAATAAATGTGTCACTATTATTTCCGGCACAGGTACGATAATTCGCTAAATAAGAAATTTAGTTGCTGCAGTTATTAGCAAGTTATTTAAGTAGATTTAATTTGCACACATCAAAAGGTAGATTTTTAGTTTATATAATAAACAAACTAATTTGAAACTCGAAAACCATAACTATTTTTACCATTAAATCGATGTGAAAATTGAAATCACTATAAATGAATGAAAAAAGAGTAGAACACTTCAATCAATAGGAGTTGTAGGCGCGATGAATATCTTATCAAGCTTCCTGTTATTAAAATAGATATCCATATACAAACACCCCTGTAAACGTATAAATTTCAGTGGCGAACCTCATCCACGATAACAACCGAATCTAGACGTTCCTGTTTATAGCGTTACCTTTGACTGCTTCAGTAGCAGCTAGATGACCTTGAACTTTCTGAATCAGAACGAAGGGTTTTAAAAGGGGCCTCAAGGGACAGCTGTAACTATGGTAACAGGGGGGTTTTCCTTGCGCCGAATCATAAGCTCGGGGTGCCGGGCGAAAGCCGCTTTTAACGAGAAATCAGACAGGACGACGTCGACTAGTCTTGCGTTGTGTTTGTCAACACAGGGACAAGTGCAGCATTACCGTGGAGCGTGGGGGCCCCGAGGAGGCCGCCCTGCTCCTACAAGAAGTCTTTTGTAATTGTGTACCATGAACGTTGTTTGTTACTCGCAGTAACGCATGAAACGTGGGAGAGTGTGCAGGTGCCGCGTGCTCGAACTTATCGGTCGCGTAAATTCCGTACATCCAGAATAATGTGAAGAAAATGTCGAGCGGATGCGACGGTGTTGGTTCTCCCGGCTACTACGGCCGCTCCGGGATTCTAGAGCCCCACGTCCGGGGACAGTGGTACCGGGTCTTCGTATCTCTTGAGGATGACTACCTCAGCATCACCCTCGACGAATCCTGCGAGAATTCTACCACTTTAAACGGTTCCCTCAACAATAACATCGAAACCCCCAGCGGACTCAGTGATACTCCGGATGTTCCGGATTCGGTGGCTAACCAAAAACGTTTAGTGCGTGTTGTTAAATCGGACAATAATGGACTTGGTATCTCTATTAAAGGGGGAAAAGAAAACAAAATGCCCATCCTCATTAGTAAGATATTTAAAGGGATGGCAGCAGATCAGACGGAGCAGTTGTATGTAGGGGATGCTATTCTTTCTGTCAACGGAGAAGATCTTCGGGAAGCAACACACGATGAGGCCGTAAAAGCTTTGAAAAGAGCTGGGAAAGTCGTCGAATTAGAAGGTTTCTTTTTAGATTTTATTACTTTTAGTCCTATTAGTAAAGTTTGGAAACTTTTTCAAAAAAGAATTTATTTTGAAATGTTATTATTTACACCAGTTAGAATTCCAGAAACGTTTAGGTATAAGGGAAACATTTAGCTTTGAAATAGTTTTAATATAAGGCGTGTGAAAATTTAGGGTAGAGCGGCAAAGCAAAATAGTTATTTCACTTATGGAATTTACGAACTTCGGATATAGAACAAAAGCTGTCGGAAAAGTATGCATGTTGTAAATACCTAAATTACAAAATTTAAAGCTACTTCCAGCCAAACCGGAAGTTTGTCACCTTTTAGTTTTCCATTATCGGGAAACTATGTAGTGGAATCGTGAAGAAATTTCCTTTAAGAATGCCCGAAAGCAATAATACCTGTTGTGAGGTTTTCTGAAGATTTAAACTGCTTAGAACTACGTTTTCTGGATTTTTGGAACAAATCTGTAAAAATAGAAAAACAACTTCTGTGAATCTTATATTTAAATAATAACATTTGATAGTTTATGTTTTTGTTGATGTTTATTTTAACTTTATCATCATTAAGGGGTTATTAGGTTTATTACTTGTTTGTTATGGACATAATAAAATCGAAAAGTTTATTGGTAACTAAACACCAATTTAAATAAAGATAAAAGATACTTTTTAGCTGGTATCTTATTAGAATAAAATTCTAGCTTGGTTGGTATTCCCACGATTCCAAATTGGATAATAATAATTGTAAAAATATGTTAATTGAATGCAGCAGCCTTAAGGTTTCAAACAATGAGCCGGAAGAAGTCCGTGAGGAATACATTCTGGAAACTTTAAGTCAAACTCTTAATCATTTAATTGTTGAAACATATAAACATGTTCTTATTATATTTAAATAATTTATTGTTTGTTTTGGTTTTTTAAATTCTAACGTGTTCATGCTAATTTTCTTTGTATGATAATTTAAACTTCCTAACCTCAATTTTTTATATGGCGAATATTATGTCATCTGACATTTTTGAACGAAAAAAATCGAGGTTAGATGTGCCCACGTAAATGTTGCCAAAGTATCTGAATGCAAGCCGGCAATTATTACAGTAATAAAATCTGAAATTAACAATCTCTTAACATGTTGAAGTTTATAACATTATGATTTCACATAGTTTTTTTTAATTCAAATTGCTGGCGGTTAGACATAATGTTTTACTTTCCTAAAATGAATGGTCCCTAAATTTAGGTCATAAATAAAAATGGCAAGTGTGAGGAAAATTAAAATTTCTTATTGCTGAAAACCTTTTACAAATTTGAAGTGCGCACACTACTGTCGGATAACTTTGATATGTCGTATAATGTTCTTTCTTTTTCTTTAGTAATTAATCATGTCATCCGTGTCATTCTGTGGTTGGCAAGAGTGTTTGATCGTTTCTTCTATGACCGTTCCCCTTTCGCTTGTTATGTTTTTTTTCCCTTCCTTATATCATATTCTCAGCTCACTGCTCTGTTTTCTATTAATTTGATCTGCTTGAAATACTTTTGTACAGTTTTCATTTTTTAATGTATGGTTACGCACTAGTAGATAATTTAGTGTTTGATCCTTGCCATTAAGGACACTAAGTTTTATAAGAGACTTTTTCAGGAAAAAAACACTTTATATCAGTGTCTCTACTTATCAAAGACAAACATACCTTTTCGATATCAAGATAGGGAGAGATACATAAAAAGTTCAGATGTTTGTAATCGAGTTTGCAGAAAAAAGAAGTTAACACAACACATTGACCACATCCATTTCTAGCCAAAGTCACTGTATTTCATGTATCATTATATACAGGGTGTTCCGCTTAATATTCTACAATCGATTACTTGGGTACCATTAAAGCTATCAAGCGGAAATTTAGAAACCTTCTGCGGTGCAAACATTTCTAGATCATCCAGTCAAACCGGAAACGATATCAACTTTCATTTGTTAAATGGAAGTAACAACATATGCAATTCTTAACAGAGACGGCATTAAAGTACAATAGATCTAAAATTGATATAATACCGGAAGTAGAAAAAAATTAAAAACCGGAATATGTCTTGTCTGAAATTGAGAAATTCTTCTTGATCCAACTTTTAGATTTTACAATTGAAATAGAATAGGGTTCAATAATGTGGGGGTTTGATGTTTCAGAGAGCGTGTATTTAGGTTAATTAATTGTGTATCCTGAAGTCTCTCTGGAAATTTTAATATATTGGGTTCAGAATGTTACGCAGAATCGGTAGAATTCAAAAATTTAAAAATATATCGGATGTTCCATTTAAAATAAAAATAAGAAAGCTTGTATCGTTTTCTGTAAAACCTGAAGTAATATTAACGCATTTAATATCTCAGAAAACTGTATTTTTAATTAACAATAATCTACTTCAAATTTTATTAAAATTTATTTGTTAATAAAAGAATTATTATAATTGCGTACACTAACTTAAAAGGTTTTTCACCATTACGAATTAACACGTATCTCTTATAAATGTTTCTGCACAAAATCACTGCATATATATTACAGTTAAAAGGCTTCTCACCACTATGGTTTTTTCTTTCTATTCTATTCTTTCCTTATAAACATATGCTTGCATTTATATGACATTCAAAAGGCCTTTCACCACTGCAAATCAACAGGACGTGCTTTCTTTTAAAATCACCTAACTGCGCAAGTTTTGGTGTAGAACGAAATTGATAACAGACATCAAAACACTAAGAAATAAAAAATACACAATAAAGAAAACTGCAAAGAAATATTTCCAAACAACACTATCATTCAAGAATTGTCTGAATACATCCAAAATTACACATAAACAAATGAACTACGAGGATCTCTGTTTTCAATCCTAACCTTAAACTAGGAAAGAGTGGAGCATGGACCTATAGCACCGTTTAATTTTTGAGGCGTGTTTGCCACCAATGACCAACACCCACGAATACAAAACGTATTGTATGCAATATTTAGAATGCAATCGGTAGATTTAAATTTAATTAGCATGTTATTAAAAACAAATCCGTAACAAGCTTTTCGCGTACAAGCAAATAACATATTTTAAGGTTAACTTTCATACTAAATTTCCAGGTTTTTTTCTTTTCGCTGCTTCTTTACAATTCCAGACAGAACAATTTACCATGTTAGCTGCAACATCGCTTCTGACCCTGCTAAATGGCAGGGTTCGTCAGTCGTCAGATAACCGTCAGCTGATCAGCTGTGAAATCTCAATCACTGCTCGAACGGTGGTTAAGACCGCTTTATAGTGTTGGGAATTTTTCTTACCAGGAACCAAATTGCAACAATTTCAATTGCGAGAATGCACAAACCGAAGTGTGTTTATTATAATTTTAGGAACAAATACATAATTATTTTGATTATCAATTGGTTTCTTATTTTCTAAATTTAATAATAATGTTGGTAACATTGCAATAAAAGTTCGACAAGAAAAACTGCTGACTGTAAAAGTGATTGCAACGATTAAAACTTGAAGCAACTAAAATTGGCGTTAAGAAAAATTTTTAACTGTAAAGCAGTCTTTGGTAAACGATCCATTTTCAAACAACTAGAGTTGACTCGGGTTAATCCGACATCACTTTTCGTTGAGTTATTTGAGTCAGCTGTTAAAGTTTGAGGTTAGGTTTGGTAAAACAGTGGCCAGCAGTAAACTTTAATTATTATTATTATTAGTTGAAATAGCTCTATATTCAATAGAAATAATGAAAATCCTGGAAATTTTTAAATTCATTTTAATATTAGATTGGAGGTTAAAACAGATTATTAGAGTTCAGATACGATTTAACTTGAGCTGAAAACTTAACCGCAAATAACAGCTTTCGAATTCACTTCAAACCTACCCACATAGGGTTAACCTGAGAACGCTTTGAATTGGAAGGGTTGCTAAGATCACCGCCGGCTAATCAGCTACAGTAAACTCGATTATATTTCGAACAGGGGTTAGAGTTACCACGATAGATTCTCGAACGACTAGCTAGCAACTCGAGGTAATCCAATATCATTTTTCTAAGCAGTCAGTTGAGTTATTTGAGTTAGGTGTTAAAGTGTGAGGTTAAGTTTGATAACACAATGGCGAATAGTGCAACTTTAAATATTATTATTAGTTGAAAAATTCCATATTCAATAGAGATAATTAATATTCCTCTCCGGAAATTTTTAAATCCTTATACTACTTTAAAGGTTAAAACAGGTTAATGGTGTTTAATATCGTGTTATTTGGGTTAACCTCGACTAGCAGCTTTTAAATTCATTCTAAACCTCAAAGTTACCTAGAGAATACTTTGAATGGTAAGGTTGCTTTAATCACTGTCAGCAGGTCAGCTGTGGTAAACTCGATTACTTTTCGAAGGGGTGTTGAAGTTAACACGATCCATTCTTGAATTCGGGCTAACCAGAGATCACTTTTCGTAAGCACCTAAATTTCAATTCTCAAAGATATAATCATGAGTGCCAGCAAGATTTTCTTAGGGGGGGTGCAAAATATTCTGCTCAAAAAAGGTTTTGCATCACTTGACTTATAAGCTTCTTGATCTCAAAAATGATGGTTCATAAAGAGGCCTGATGCAGAACTATTTGTTGGATTTACGCAAGTTTACAAATATCAATTTTAATTTTTTGTCAACAGGGAGTATATTTAATTATGGTTATTGAAATTCACGTCTTGATTAGTATAAGATAGATTAGATCAGAAAATTGGATTTCAAACGCCATAACTAACCTTGTATCTTTGACAAAAATAGACTTTAATGTAGTTACGTTTCTCATCTGCACAAACAGTATCACACCCGCTCAATTCTTATGGGTTTTGGCTGTTGGTGAGATTGACTAAAATTGTAGTGGATCGCCATTTACTGATCAAAAACCTCTTTGAGAATGACCAAGTTTATACTACAATCATCTTATCATGAATTGTCGTATCGAGATGAAACATTGGTTGCTGGTACTGGGAGGAAATATCCGATATCTCAGGAACGATATATCGTATCGAGTTGGAACTTTGGTTGTTATTGGTAGTAATGGTATGGAAATGGCTTTTAAGCCATGCTAGTGTCACTATCCGGAAACGAATAAAGTACCGAGAAGGAACTTGGTTTGTCTTAGTGATAGAGTTTTGGAAATGGTCAGGTTCGCCTTTCAACGAACCACCTGCGGTGGCCTACGGTTGGGTTTTGCCTTTTATTAACTTTCTTACGTCAATTACACTGAAATATGAGTTCCCTTCAGTGAGTTTTCGTCCTCCATCGAATTACCTATGGTAGCATGCTTTTCATTTTCATTAACCTTCTCTTGTTTTCTTTGTTAAAATCTTTTTAAACGTCTTTTCATGTATTATTTAATTACAAGGAGATCTCAGTTCAACAAGTAGTGGTATGGGTGCTTGGACGTCCATATTTAGAAGAAGGTGTTACTGCAATTCAGCATAGAAACTTTAAACTCAACGATTCTTTAAGAGAATTGTAGAAACTATAAAATAATCCTGGATTAACACCAGGTAAAATAATATTTATCAGTATCTAATTTCATTTATTCACCCCTTGCATTTCCCTTCCGGCACCCACGGGTATAATTAATTCTAGAAATGATATAAAATTTAAATCGAAATATTAATCGATAGATGGAGTACTAAATGTCTAATTTCTCGATTAGGGATGGATTAAGACAAATGGCCCCTCTAGGCTGGCAATAATCTGGCTCCTTTACTATGATGTGCATGTGAAATGTGGAACACGGAAAAGTTAAGCATTAATTCAGTTTTTGTAGTTTTAAGAATGTAATAAAAATGCAGAGAATTAATCAAAATCTACTAAAATGTAAGTCAAAAAAAATGCTAGATTTGTGTAATTGTTCTAACTCTGGCAACACTGTCTTAACGTCAGGATAATTTGTTTTATTTGCAGCGCCACCTTAGTTAGTTATAGTTTGAATCGGACGTGTTGCGAACGGAATTGTGCAATAATTCTAGACTTTTTACAATAAAGAAAGCAGTTTTAAAATTGAAAATCATAAATCTACGGCAATAAGTAATTCGAAGATTGTGTAATGTTGTCTGGCTTCAACGTTGACGTCGCAGGCGGGATTTCCAAAACAAAATAATTTTGCTATAACAGGTAAGTCTCAAAATTATAATAAGGGTTGATTTGTATACAAAATATTTATACATACCTTGAAGGCAACTGATTCTATGTTTACGATTTGACCGAATGTTCTATAAATTGTTAGTGTTGTAATCTAGAGACCAAATTACAAGAGATCTTTGATCTTCATCTGATATTTCCAATAGTTTCCTATAATCGAGTATTAAAACGTTAAACATGACACCCTGTATACAAATAATTATGATTTCCATTGATGCTGTTTATAATTAACAAATTGCTAGTAAATTACTTAACTGCCAATTAGAACAATTATCTA
The DNA here is from genome assembly GCA_011009095.1 of Ignelater luminosus. Lineage (NCBI taxonomy): Eukaryota > Metazoa > Arthropoda > Insecta > Coleoptera > Elateridae > Ignelater > Ignelater luminosus. The sequence continues at coordinate 23,168 of VTPC01090129.1, forward strand.
GCAAAAACAAATTAGTAAAAGCAGGTAAGATTATGTATATTTATAGAATGCTTTCCGTGTGAGAATGAGATGGAAAGTTACATAAATCGATATAATTATGCGGAAACATTCAACGTCTCCAATCACAACTTAAACTTCCATTTATAACATAAAATCACAGTATAAGTGAAGTGCCAAAAGAGTTAATGATATGACAATGATAATAAAAATAGAAATAGATTGTCTATTTGCTTATCAATTCCACTCCACACCTAAACAATTCTCTGTCATTAAATTCAGTTAAATTATATAAACATCGTAATCACCGAGAATTTATAAACTTTCTTGTTTTAAAACTGTGTTACTGTGTTGACGCATATTTAACAAAGTAGCAGTATATTTTGTAATATTTACTAAGTTGGTAAAAACAAAAATAGTATAAAATATTCATGTGGTATAATAGAATTTTCAATATGAATGATGTGTTTGACGGAGATTGAGATCTCGAATACTAAAAGCAATAGAAATTTACTTAGCAAGCAATATTCAAAATCATATTTCACTGCAGCAATTGTTTTGCAAATTTAATGTTTGACCTACTAAATATTTAAAGAAAAAGAAAATCGACCGGCTATCTTAAATCATCTTTTATGCGGAAACTCCCAAAGAAAAATTATTACACCATCTTCTTTATAAAATAAAAATCCTACGTCAACCTCTTTTGTTGTTTATTTGCAGAGGGTGTTCTGAATTTTATTAACAAAAAATAGTGTTTGTGTAAAAAAGAAAAGTTCATTAGAGAATAGGGTGCAGCACAAAGATAACAGACTATTGGGAACTTGAAAAGTGTAACCATCGTCTAACTTCTAATGTATATCATGATTATTGCAATTCATATAAAAGATGTGAAAAGAGTCTACAATTTATTTGTGTTCTGAAGTGGGAGTCTCCTTCCTTAGTCTAGTATAAAAACAACTAACCGGACAGATGTCCCGCGTTCAATTACCGTTAGGGATTTATACTGTACTTTGCGGTCATTTCTTCTGCGGGAGATAATAAGAAACCACCAAGATAAGTTTTCCCCAAAAATCTCCCCTAAATAGAAATGTTTCTGGACGCCATTAATAATTTGGAGATGCTTGGCATGTTCTAACAACACACGAGATATTTTAGCTTACAAGAAGAAAAAAGCCAGCGTTTTGACCGATTTTGTAACAAAATGTTGACTATAAAAATCAGAATGATATGTATACTGTGTGTGCAAAATTCAAGGCACATCAATGGGGTCTTGGTAACGATAATAGAAAGTATGTTAAATTAGAAACAAGCTATTAGTTTTGGAGATCATTCTGTTGTTTTTGCTTCTTCAAAATTATTGATCCAGCCAAAGTATCTTTGTAACTAATACTCTTCTTTTTGTGCCACCCTATCCGTCCCTAATCTTGGCTGTCATCATAGCAATGCGGACTTTATTTCCTGCCGTAATGAAAAGTTCTGCGAAGGTGACTTCAAACCATTTTCTCAGGTTGGCTAATAAGGGTATTCTTCTTCTGCCAGGTTCTCTTTTACTTTCTACCTTTCTTTGGATAGCTAGCTGCAGAAGAGAATATTTCTCGGGGTGTCTCATGTCGAGGAAATACAAGCTTTCAAAATTCTTCTATGTAGATTCAGGCTGAGGCCCTTGTCACATAAAAGTGATTTCATCTTAACAAACACAGCTCTGGCTTTCTCGATCCGCCACTTAATTTTCCCCAAGTAATCCCAGTTGTCATTCAGAGTACACCCAAGGTATTGGTATTTGGATACTCTTTCAATAGATTGATTATCTTAAAGTAGTTGATATGACCGAGGTTACTCTACTTAT